>CAUJAO010000026.1:0-71374 GCA_963082485.1 Eudonia mercurella
GGGTTTGCTTTTTGCCTCAGACGGCATTTACAGCGTCATTGGACTTTTTCGGGGGCGTCGAGAAGCTTAAAGGCATCCTCAAGCCGTGTCAAAAGAACGTCAAAGATTGTCTAAAGGGATTGGAATCACGCATTCGTGCGTTTCACCGATCCCTATTAGATTCTCCGAGGGGTTCAAATGCCTTGAAAAAATCGTTATAAAAAAATACAAAACAAAACGTGATTGGGTACGTACAAAGTGTCTTTTCAGACTATGGAATTATATCTAACACTTTACGGTGCCTTTATTACAATAAATATGACTACTGTAGGTACCAAAACAGGTTATTTTTTAATCAAGGCATTGATAAGAGCTTTAGATCTTAAGAAGCTGCTCAAATGGATATCCCCATTGTTCTACACGTCTCGAGTGTGATTACATCCAGGTTCATACCGTAGAACTACATGTGGAATACCACTTTTACACTTTATAATTGCACATCTAGCAAAAAGTAACAAATAGAACTTGTGACACATGTGTGCTGCAGAACCACAAAAGGGCGGTAGCTCAGTGGCTGATTTTGCTTATACATAAAACACTAAACATTTTGCTATAACCTAAAAAATGGGTAGTCAAATGAATGTGCTGATTCAAAAATAGCCCCATTCTACCGTGGACAAGTCTGCTAAATATATTTTTTGGACCACTTGCAAACTTAGATATTATTTAAAAAAAAAATATTTTTTTTTTTACATGTTGTAATTTTCCTTTATATTTTGTGTTTTTATTTGTGATGGAAAGTGATCTTTTATGATAGGACATTTTCCAAGAGTTTGACGCTGTAAGGAAGAAAAGAAATGCCCTTGCTTAATGTCTTGCCGGTTCTTCTCAGTACAAGAGTACAAAGTCTTCCGCCCAAAGTAGACTAACGAACCGATGGCATAGTGACATTCATAAGAGCTATTTGTGGCTGAATAAATGATTTTGAATTTCGAATTTTGATAGTCGATGCCAAGAATTAACTAGCCTAGGAAGCTAGCCGTTTCCGAAGCTTGATATTGGCTGGGAATGGGCTAAGCGCTAGGCTGGCTGTAATTGGATTAGATTTTGATTAGTACGCAGCAGTGTGATTAAATCATGCCCTGATGTTGATGAGATTTGACATGGGCTGTTTATAAATAGGCAATTAAAGCTTTTCAATATTATACTCTACGCCCTACTGGACACCCAGCATATTGAACGAGCGATCCTCTTCCATCCTTTCCACGTGGCCGGACCAGTGAAGCCTATGTGTCTTAATTTCAGTAATAATGTTGAGTTCTTCAATTTCGACATTCTTTCGAACCCTCCAGCTGCCGTCGTCTCGTTGCACTGGCCCCAAGATATCCCTTAGTACCTTTCTCTCACAGCCCTATATTATTTTTAAAGTTTACGCGAGCACTAGTTACCTTCATAAGACGAAACATTGTGCTATGCAAGTTATGCTTGTTAGAAATTCTAACAGCTCAGTCTCAGTCTCAGGACTGGCCCGTGGTCAGAGGGACCACGGGCCAGTCCCTTTGATGAAGGGATAAAGGGATCAAACTGCCAGGATAAAAATATAAGTATGTGAAATTAAACGCAGGTATATTCGTAATTCAAAGTTTTATATTGCTTAGTTATTTTTGCTGTTTCTCCGCCACCTTAAATTTTACCACCCACGAACTCCAAGAAAGAGGTTGAACAGTTATCAAGGGAGATATTCCGTTCCGTGACCGAAATACCAAAATTGTTTTAAACTGTTTGCCGTGCAACTATGATCTTAGTAGGTAATTATTGGGCATCCTGGAACACTTTTTTTTTCACTCCATTGATCTCACTGCCGTTCGAGCAATGTCGTAAAAAAGTGTTCCAGGATGCCCAATAATCATTTATGAAATGTTGTGCAGACTTACGGAATATTGTATCTTTTCCATATTGAGTCACCAAAATTCACTGTTTTTATCACTATGATACACTATTAGCTAACCAAAACCTAAATTTGGATTACGCACAGTAGCTACCACTATGAAAATTTTCATTTTCGTCTAGGCTGGTGGCACCTAACAGCAAGTTTTTGTCGTGATCTGGTAATGGAATATGATTTTTCAATTTTTCCCAGTGGCTGATGCTAAGGAATAAAATCTAGGCCGATTGCTCATGCCTGTCGCCCAGTGGCTGGTGGCATCCAGATATTATTCCATTAAAAGTATCTAGGCCGATTGCTCATGCCTGTCGCCCAAGGGCTGGTGGCATCCAGATACAATTATTCCGTTGAAAAGTATCTAGGCCGATTGCTCATGCCTGTCGCCCAGGGGCTGGTGGCATCCAAATACTTATCAGCGTAATAAATAGCATAGGTAAATCGATCATTCATACCCGATAACAGATGTTAACAAAAAATTTTACGTATAGGCTGGTAGCCCCTAGACAGCAAAATGATGATTTCATTGCGAAGCCAGTGAGTGATGGGTGGTCACCCATCTATCCAGGATTCCGGTTTGTTTAGCCAAAACTTTCACATCACTTGCACTAGGTACATGCACCGTACACTAACAGCGTGGGAATGGTTTATGTTACTCTGTAGTACCTGTGAACCATGAACGATGCAAAGTCAGCTTCTTCGTACACGCGTGTGTGTGTCCATACTTGCGTTACGTTGTTAAAAATAGATGACTATAGGAATGTCAATTGTAATACTTATGATATAAAGAACCAATTACATCTACAAAGTAAAACTAGTTTTATGCAGTAAATGTAATAAATTGTAATTTAAGCATTTAAGTACATTGACGTACATAGTAACAAGAAGTCAGGGGAACTTGAAAATTGCATTTATGCAAATTTGATGTACAAGCTCTATCCTATGGTTCCATTTGTGTTTTTTATCATTAAATTGTATTATTAACAAAAGCGATTTAGTTAATTATAAGTAAATACATATTGGACAACATCACACACCTACATACTCAAATCCCAAAGTTAGTAGCTTCAACACTTGTGTAATGGAAATCAGAAACACCAAACAAAAAAAAAACACTTATATTTGGGTGCGGTAATCGAACTCGCGACGCGACCCTTGCGTAATACGCAGATTCTATTCGGACGATAGCCGACCTACACTATACACGATACTTATACTTAGATAATAAAACAAATGAATGAGTCCAAAAATCGCGAATCAATGGGATGGCTTTTATTGATTAAAATTAAATTTAAAATTATAACATGCACTAGTGTGCATATTATACATGTTGCACACTACAATAATTGTCAACTCTACAAAAACAAAACTTAAGTAACGAAAGCAAACACTAAAAAAAAAAACATCCTTAGCCCAAATAGTACTCAATACTTAATATTTAATAGCACCGGGAATCGAATCTATTGATGGTATAGGCCACCGGCCGCTATGCTACTTGGTAATACATTATAAGTGAAGGCAATAAAGATGTGTACACAACAGTGTTACAATAATGCAATGACTTTTTTAATGTTAAACTTTTTTGTATTTATAGTTTTACACCTTTATCAAATCAACTAGCTGTACCCGTGACATCGTTTGCGTAGAATTAATTTGGAATAAATAATGTAGATAATTACATATTACTAAATATATGTGGTGCCATAGTAAATACTGATTTAATAACAAGTTGTAGAGTACCAAAATTTTATAATCGAGAAGAAACTTATAACATCGTATATATCATTTATTTATTTACTGTTATACACCAATAACATTAATTATTTATTCAAGTACAAATCTTAGCGATAGCATCACAATTGTGAACTCTGCCTTACAGGTATGTTTATCGTCAATATGTGTGCATCGAATTCTCAGATTCGAATGAAATATCATGTAACATGAAACTTTTGTTTTTCATTTATAATTTTTTGCAAACGTTTCAGAAAAAGTTGAGATTCTAAACTGTTTTATTTAATATTAATTTGTATGGTTATTAAATACCCTTTACGACGCTAAGCCATTGTAGGTTAAGGTATGCTTTGTAATATTTTTGCCTCAAGGTTTACGATATATGTAAAATTCCCTATTTAATCTTCAGTACATCTAAATGCGGTTCATAACTTTTGTCGACTCCGTGCTCTTGATAATTCTGACCGGGAAACAAGTGACAACAAGTGCGCCGAAATTGCTGCCCGTCGCTAGCCAGCCACAGCCACCGCCAGCCGCCAATAGCCACCGCCCGCTCGCCCTAGCCAGCTGCTGCGCTACTCACCGAAGTCCCGCTAGCACCACGAAGATCCGCGCAATTGCAATTATGTTCGTAAGTTTTTAAACTGTCTCGGATAATTTTTATTATTTTAATTTTAGCATTACAATGCTATACTTATGTAGTTAGACCCCGCCTCGGTTGCTCCTACTACGCTAAACGAGACTTACCGGCCTCGGTAGCTTAGTGGTCAGAGTATTGGACCGGTAATCCAAAGGTCGTGGGTTCGATTTCCACTCGAGCTTCCTGAGACTGGTTGATTTTTCCTAGTAAAATTTTATCTTGTCTCGGATAAATTTAACTAATTATTATCCCGTGTATGCATACTTAATTATATTTTCATTTGGCTTTCAGGTCGGACACTGAGTACAAGCGCACCAAGGAGACCAAGAACAAGAAGCAGTTTGCCAACCACTTCCTCTCGGACAACGACGAAGGATCAACGACTTCTAGTAAAAAGTATGTGTTCGAAAAATATATATATATATTTTTTTTAATTCTATTGTTGCTGTACTCACGGTGGCAGATCAACCTACCCAAAACTGCCAATTTCTACAATCAATTTTGAACTTTATTATCTGGTTATAAGGATACATATACATAGGTACATTTACGTAAAAACGTGTTTCTTTTGAAATCGTTGATAGTTTTAAAAACTTATGAAGATTAGTTTCAGCAGTTGAACACAGTTCCCCTATACAGAGTACTTATTTGTTTTTATTTTTTATTTCTAGTATCAAGAAAAAAGAAACAAAATTGCCAGTGAAGAGGAAGCTACCGAAAAAGATATCGTCTTCAACGAAGAAATCGACCGGGTGGCGGCTCGATTCAGACAGTGAAGACGAAACGGCTGCCCAGCACGCGGCTAAACAAGGAACCCTAACGTCCTCGCTGTCGCGCCGGGTGGCGGACGGCGTGCTGCGGCGCACCGCTGACTTGGATGGCGACGTATTTATAGACCTCAAAGTCTACAACGTAAGGGACATCCTACCGGTAGAGCCTAAAGACCGATGGGAACACGCGGTTGTCTCTTTAAAGTTTCAATGTGACTCGGAATGCTCCCAAATGGTTCAGCTAACAGAGGTCATAAAGGACTGTAAGCGGCAGTTCACCAGCGAGGGCAAATTTTTTAAAACTTGGTAGTTTAAGACGTTTTTAATATTAGTTTTCCTTTTTACTTTTTTAAAATTAAGACAGATTTAGTGTTAGTTTTGTTAACTTTTTAATTTTGTAATTAGGTATCATAAGATTTAAAACTAATAAATAAAATAAATAAAAAAATCTTCGAGAGTAAACCTCATTAATTAGTATTAATTACAATTCTTACTTACCTACTAATGCTGTCACTAAAAACATAGGTAGGTAAAATACGTTTTAAATACAGATGCTTACTATCTTATCTACATAATTAAACTAGCAGCCTCCAACAGCATAGCCTCTTAGCAGTTTAGTTTAATTGTTTGTTTGTAATAAAATATTGAGTTTCTGAAACCGACATGGCAAAGAGAACAGTTTATTGCACAGTTTGTGACATATCTATTAAAAGTAGCGCTTTCTCAGCCCATTTACGAAGTACAATACACAAAAATAATAATTCTATTGAAGTAAGTAGTGGCATTGAAAAAGTAAGTAGTGCATTCCGCAGTCGGATTGCATCGTATCGGGTGCGGCCGGGCTCGGGGGGAGACGGTGACGTCAGCGATCGCAGCACGTGCCCGCCAGCTGTGTTTTTACGCGGGCTCCGATCTCGTGTGCAGGAGTTGCTATCTGCGCGACAAGCTACCTATCATTCTATTAAAGTCAATTTTGAATTTTTTGCTGATTTTGCTTTACTTAACAGCACAAGTGAAATAAAATCATTCGCAACTGAAAACGTGATATTTCATCAGAATTATTGTTTTAGTGAAATATATTCGAACGCAGTCGATACTATTGTAACAAAGATTGACGAATTTCAAGAAAGAGATAGTGGTTGGGCTTTTATAAGCAATTTATACTTAGAAGTCAATATTAACAAATATAACCCATTGAGGGCTGGTCAGTTTATAGAATTACCGAAATGTTTAAAATCGAGACACGCATGCATAAATATTCGAAATAATGATGCGTTCTGTTTTTTGTGGAGTGTAATGGCTGCGTTATTTCCCGTAAGCAATAATGCCCATCGCATATCATCGTATCCGCGCTACGAAAAAATTCTCAATACTGATAATATGACTTTTCCTGTAGGGCTTTTGGACATTCGAACCTTTGAGAAAAATAATCCTAAAATTAGCATAAACGTGTATGGTCTAGCAAACAAGTCACAGATTGTCGGTCCTCTGTACAAAACAGAACGTAGAAAAAAACACCATATCAATTTACTACTATTAGAAAAGGGTAATTTTAAACATTATTGTTTAATAAAAAATTTAAATAAATTATTGAGACCCCAGTTAACAAAACATCATTCAAAAATATATTTTTGTGACGACTGTATGATATTTTTTAATAAAATGGAAACATTTGATGCTCACATTTGTAGCGGTGTTCGGACTATGCTACCGGATCAAGGAACCGTAATACAATTTAACCATTTCGAAAGAATGCAAGATATGCCGTTCGTTATTTATGCGGATTTCGAATCTTTATTAGAACCCAAATCGAGTGGTGACGGGCTAGATTCAAAAAATACAATTGTGTTAGAAAAACATTTGCCAGCCGCTTTTGCGTATTATATTGTCTGTTCGTATGATAGCTCTCGCAATAAATACGTATCGTATCGTGGAAAAGATTGCGTTGAAAAATTCATAGAATTTCTCAATAAAGACGTAAAAGAAATAAACAAAACTTTAAAAAAAACCATTCCAATAACGTTATTATCAGCTGAAGAGCAAGAAAATTTCGATAAATGTAAAAATTGTTTCCTCTGTGATCAGTTATTATTGGACGATAAAGTCAAAGATCATTGTCATTTGACAGGCAAATATCGAGGTGCGGCACATTCTTACTGTAATTTACAGTTTTGTTTACCTAAATTTGTTCCCGTATTTTTTCACAATTTAAGCGGGTATGACAGCCATTTATTTATTCGACAACTAGGAGATATCCCGGGTGGAATAAAAGTCATTGCCAAAAACAAAGAAAATTATATATCTTTCACGAAGTTTTTTCATATGAAACATCAGGAATATTTTCCAGTTAGATTTGTAGATTCATTTAAATTTTTAGGTACCAGTTTAGGAAAACTTGTAGGTAACTTGACTAGTAATGACTTTGCGCATTTGTCTTATTTTTTCCCAAATAAAGAGCACTTTGATCTAATAAAACGCAAAGGCGTGTATCCCTATGAACACATGACGAATTGGAGTTGTTATGATGAAGATGTGTTACCGCCGCGAGAATGTTTTTATAGTACTTTGACCAATGACACCATTTCCGAATCGGATTATTATCACGCTCAACATGTTTGGAAAACGTTTCATTTGAAAAATCTCGGTGAATACACCGACTTATACCTTAAAACAGATGTAATTTTACTAGCAGATGTATTTGAGAATTTTCGTCTAACTTGTAAAAATAATTATAGGTTAGATCCTGCATTTTACATGACCGCTCCAGGACTAAGTTTCGACGCAATGTTACTTAAAACTAAAGTGAAATTACAACTTATTGAAAACCTAGAAATCGTACGTATGATTCAAAAGGGCATTCGTGGTGGGGTATGCTTATGCTCCACTAGGTATTCCAAAGCGAATAACAAATATTTGTCAAATTATAATCCGTCCACCTCCGATAACTATTTATTTTACATTGATTGTAATAATTTATATGGGTATGCAATGTGTTCATACTTGCCCTATTCTGATTTTGAGTTAATCAGTCAAACGGAAATAGATAAACTTAATATTCTCCAAGTACCCAATGACTCGAAGTATGGGTATATTTTAGAAGTTGATTTGGAATATCCGGAATACTTACATGAGTTGCACAATGACCTTCCTTTTTGTCCTCAGAAGTTTACACCACCCGGATCAAAATATCCCAAATTGATACCTAATTTGTACGATAAATTTAATTATGTAATACATTACGTACATTTAAAAACGTGCTTACAACACGGTTTAGTATTAAAACGTATTCACCGAGTAATCAAATTTAAACAAAGTCCTTTTTTAAAACCATATATAGATTTAAACACAGAGTTACGTCAAAAGGCTAAATCTACATTTGAACAGGATTTCTTTAAATTATTAAATAACAGCATTTTTGGGAAAACATTAGAAGATACTGAAAAAAGACTCAACGTTCATTTGGTTAATCAGTGGAATGACACCAGAAATAAAACAAAAAAATGTTACACAGCCGAACAATTGATATCGAGGCCTAATTTCCATAGTTCCACGGTTTTTACGGAAAATTTTGTAGCAGTGCAAATGAAACCAGAGTTAATTAATTTGGATAAACCTATATATATAGGATTCGCTGTTCTGGAAATATCTAAAAATCATATGTATGATTTCCACTACTCCACAATGAAACCTTTTTATGGTTCTCGTTTAAAATTATGTTACACGGACACTGACAGTTTTTTGTATAGTATAGAGACACCTGACATATATAACGATATAAAATTAAAGTTTCAGTCGTACTTCGATACTAGCAATTATACTAAAAATAATCAGTATAATATTGTATGTCGAAACAAAAAGATTCCTGGGTTATTTAAGGACGAGCTAGGCGGGCAACTTATTGTTGAATTTGTAGGACTGCGATCGAAGTTATATTGCGTGAAAACTGAAAATAACGAGTTAAAAAAAGCAAAAGGAGTAAAGAGACCTGTAGTCAAAACTCTTACTTTTAAAGATTTTAATAAAGTGTTATTGCACAATAAGTTGATAAAGAAAAAGAATGTTGTGTTTAAGTCTCTGAAACACGAAATTTTTACTCAATCTGTTAACAAAGTTGCCTTATCTTCAAATGATGACAAACGAATTATACTTAAAGATAAAATATCCACTTTGTCATGGGGGCATAAATCTAGTTTGTTCTAGAAAAAAAAAAGAAGATTTTCTAAAAGCGGTTGGAAGAGATTGCCCGGCCGCATTTACTTACTGATGCTATTGTTACACGATTAGCTATATGCTATATGCTTCATAGTTTGTATGTTGTTTTTGAATGTAAAACCTACAAGACTTATGTACCTACAAGACTTATGTATAGTTATTGCGATTTCATAACAAAAACCAACTTTATTTTATTAAATGATTTTTAATTTGTATAATATTATTACATGAGTTAATGAAATTTAATATTATTACATTGTATCTAATATTTTGTATCATAGTAAATACTTTTATAAATGTATTCAGTGTATTATTCAGTAAGATAAGCTTTTTATAAATAAATATACTTATTTTCAGTAATACAAAAATTGTATTATTTCAAATATCACCATGACGTTTCCACTGTAAATTAACTACAATAAAGTATCCTACATTCTCTCTGCCTAAATATTAATGTTATTACCGTAGGTTATAATATTTTCAATAACGTAAAACCTCAGATGCGGTGTCCGAACAAGTTCAAACATGTTCATTGACACTATATCACGTTATGCAAATCTGTAATTTGAATGCATACATCTTCCTAGATATTTGTTTTTTTACTTATTATATATTTTTCAATAATATGATACCCGGTGCCAGCAGAACAAGTCTATACATGTTCATTCCCACGATTGCCACTGTATCATGTTTTGCAATTCAGTAATTTTGATGCAGGCGCTTGTACAGTAGTTCCCACCTAAAGAGGTACTATCAATACATATTTTTCAATAATATGATACCGCACCCGGTGTCAGCGAAACAAGTCTATACATGTTCATTCCCACGATTGCTGCTATATTACGTTTTGCAATTCAGTAATTTTGATGCATACGACAGTAGTTCCCTTCCACAGTCCAGTCAGTAGCACTTCGTTAGCCGATCTATACACAACCGAGCAACTGCCGCCCGCTGTTTAGTACCTACCTACCTTATTGCACTTCAGAATTTATTCTTTGTAAGTATTACTACCTAATATTAAGCATTTAATATTATTTATATGTTGTATAGTTTATGTTAATCAATAAATGTTTCTAATTTTTCGCAGATCATGGAAGATTCTCAAGACATATGTGGAACCTATTCTCCATCCATATACGCACAAGATCCTAATTTCTGTAGCCCTACCGAAGGCCTCGGTAAATATGTAAAAGAAGCATTGGCAAAAAAAGCAGCTCTTAAGAAGAAACAAAAAAGAGATGCAGCACGAAGAAACTGTAGAGATGTGGCGTCGACTTCATATGTAATCACCAAGGATCAAAAAAAAGGAAAACGGCTGATACAAATTCAAGTAGTGGACTTGGAGAACGAAGCTGCTGCATACTCAAGATCTTCAGCAGAAACTACACAGTGCAGTGAAAATGACAATGACAATGGTTGTGTGATACTTAGTGCGCAATATGTGATGCGAGACTCTATAGATGAGATAATGGACCTCACTGAAAACTTAATAAAAAAGATTTCCAGGAAAATTACTAGTGATGATTATTTTTAGTAATTGTTACTTTATTGTTAAACTATTAAAATTTTAAAGTTATAAATTTTTTAGGTAAATCTTAGTTTGTTATTTGAAATAAATAAGTCTTAGTGGTAATCTGTAGAAAACATATAATTAAGTAAGAAGTACTTGATTTATTGTAAAATTATTAAGTAAAAAGAAAATAGTAAAAAAATCTAGTAATCTAGTGTAAAATATTCAACAAAAGATATGTAGTAAGTAAAATACTTCTATTATATTTAATTGGTAGTATAGCTAGGTTATAAACTTTTTTGGTAAACCTTAGTTAAAGAATTTCAAATAAATAAATAAGTCTTAGTGATGAGTTTGTATAAAACATAATTATGTAATAATTACTTGAAGCTAAGTTTAATGTTAAATAAAAAAACAAATTAGTATATATATATATATATATTTATTTTATTTTTTATGTAACGAACTGTTGTAACATTGTTAGATTTTAAAGTGGTTTTAATTAAATGATATTTTAAGATACTGAAGTTGTTTTATTATTTTACTATGTGAGGGAATTATTAAAACTGAAAGACTTTTTTATTTAACTTCTATTTATTTAAATATCTGACATCGATACATTATTTTCTATAATCCATTTTCTAATGCATATAACATTTCTTAATGCACAATACTTTATATGGTTGAAACAATTGAATGAAAACATATCTTTACAGTAAAGTTTACTTAGAGTTTCTAAATTAGGTATACCTTTATCACTTATATCTAAAACATTTTCATGTCCACATAATTCTCGCACCCATTTAATTTTTTCTTCTCCTTTTACTATGATCTTGCGTTCTTTGAAGTAAGGTTTAATGAGTCTTTTAAATTCTCTGTAGTCAATATGTCCCTCACTCCATCGGTATCCTCGGTTTCTTTCTATCCACCAAACATGTTTCCTTTCTTCGAGAGTAAGTGTAGAAAATGGATATGGAGGTTTAATTAAAAATATTTGAGTGTGTTCTGATGTGCCTATAACTAATTCCTTGATAATGAATTCATTTTTCTCATTTTTAAAACCTTGCACATCCACTATTATAACATCTTTATTCATGATAGTTTTTTAACGATGTTACTCAGAGGCTTATATTCAAATATGCAGTCGTTCAGTATAAGACAATATGCGGCGGTCTGATCAGGTATCTCTTGATCTGTTTCTATTTCAACCCGAACGTCAATTGATCCCTTTAGCGTTTCGTGTTGGCGAGAACAGTCAATAACAAATAAAGGAGCGATATCTTTGAACTCTTTCAAACTCAACAACGGCTCTGGTCGACGACCATGATAAGACTGCTGAAATCTTGCATACTGTTCGTATATTAATGAAAACTTGTTGTCGGCAAAATTAATATTCATTCCTTCATAAGGGTAATATGATGAATTTAAAAATACTTTGACATCACGAATAAAGCAATGATCGAACTCTGCCATAGACTGTGTCACATTATGTTTACGGTTAGTTTGTAAAGCAATTACTACAAATCGTGGTTTTTCAATCTGAGATGAGGTTTTTATAGACCAAGCGTGTTTACGTGTTGTGGGTAGTAATGGATACTCATACAAGTCCCAATTACGAAATGCTACTGTAATGGGACGATCTTTTTCTAAATGCTTTAATAAATTAATTCTTTCGCGGTCTGAAACTTTAATGTGAGGAACTCGCCAAACAATTTTACTTATTGTTATATCCTCCACAACTTCATCGGTATTTAGTTTCAAAGCATTGAGATTTGTGTTGCTTCTCAATAGTACTAACTCATGTTTACAGTTAATTATGATTTTTTCATAATCTTCTGCAAAACCCAATATTTTGTTTAGAGGAATTGATGCAGAAAATACTCCGTTGCTGACATTGGTCGTACCTGTAGGTGACCAGCCCCAAACCTGTGCACATTTCGATTCATTTTCATTCAAGGAAAGATAAGATTTTATAGTTGTAGAAATCCCTGTATTTTTTACCTTATCTATTTCTACACCATTTAATTCATATCGAATATCTTGAAAAAGAAATAAAGCTGGATTATTAACAAAATGCACACTTGTCACTTTTTCTTGTTGTTTAGTAGTACTGTTAAACTTATACACATTGACTCTGCCCTCAATGTACAAACTGCTGAGTGCAGGCAACACATACAAATCTTGCTGATTAATAGGTATTCGAATTTCATCGTTCTTGTTAAAACTTGTTACATATGGTTTATACGAATGATATTCGAAACTTTCGATGCTGTTATCGTACGATGCCGGTTGAGTTATATTTAAAATATTCATTTTAACAAACCCAGTAGTTTTAAAAATTCCTTATTGCTTTTGGTTAGCTTCTTCTTTAAACGAAGCGGTGTTCTTTTCTGAGAGGATCTTTTGGAACTGACTTGAACAGTAGACGTAGATGGGGTTTTATTGAAATTTAACATTTTTTTCTAAAGTGTAAATACAGCTGTACTTCTTCACCGCGTAAGTTGATCTGCTTATTTTCAGCGTCTAGCAACCTTATGTTAATAGAGTTGATTGAACTTTGATTGACGGGAAAATAAATTAAGTTTTTAGGTATTTCGATGATTCTATAACCTGGTGGTACGTTAGGAACAAATTCGTAAATAATATGACTTGCTTTCCCGTTCACAAATGACCCGCTGATTACATCACATTCGATTCGCACTACAGTTGTTGATAAAATGCTGACGGGATACCGAGACTCGGTGCTTATATTAGCTGTTATTGTATCCATACCAAAACCTAAAATTTTACCAAGAGAATCATTTTTATCGAAATACACGTTTTCAGAACAGTAAATACATGTTTTTAATGTATTATTATTGCAAGTCAATTTTAGCGCAGCGTCCTTAATGTTACTTTTCAAAAAGTCACAAATATCTTGAAGTTCGTAGGATCCTTCAGGTATTTCGATAATTCTATCACTGCCATAGTAAAATTTATTATTTCTTTCATCTATGTTCGGGATAGAATTAAAAGTTGAAAAATATAAGAGTCCACACTCATATTCTCCGCGTAATTGCAAGGTTGGCGAGTAATTTGTTATTAAAGATTCTCCTCTGCCAGTTATTGACACAGTGAAAGACATTTTTGTACTGATAAGTTTTTTTATTTCATTATCAATATAAATGTTTTTTCCAATAGTCTCTTAAAAAATTTAAACAAAGGTGACCACAGTTTATAGTTCCAAACTTTTGATACTGAACATAATTATAATTTATAGACATGTACCTTAAATAATTTATCAACTCTAACGGTGGCTTTAGATTGCCAAAACTATCAAAATATTCACAGTCGTCATTATGCTTAACGTAGGCTACCCAATGGGTTCCGGGATTATCAGAACTATCTAAATTTATTATAGCACACTCGATCTTTCTTGGTTTTGAAGGCAGTGCATCTCTCATGAAAACTCCTCGAAAGTGTGGAATATCAGTAGCATGCTCCAATATATCGAAATTAGTGAGAGGGCGTCTGGGTAGCCGTTTCATTAGTTTTTTGAAGGATTTAGATATAAACCAGCTCCTTTTTTATGAGGCTTGATATACAGTCCTTTTCCTAGAGCTACAGCTTCCATCATCTTGTTATGTCGTTCAGATTCTTGAAGATTTTTCTGAGCAGCCTTGTAATCATTGACAGCCTTTGCTATACCTGCTGCACCACCAGCAAGTGAACCTAGAGCTGACAATCCAGCGAAAATTGGAATAAGAGGTAAGAAACCCCCACTTTTTGGTATAGGAATACACCGCGGCAAGCGTATTCCTTTTTTATTAGTAAACAGTTTTTTTGCAGCTGCATATGCATATTTTATAGCTGTGTGATTGTCTTTAGATTTTAATTTTTTAATTTTATTTTGGATTTTTTTAACACCAGTCATAAATGAACTTACTCCAGCCCCAGCTTTGAGTTTTGCTTTCATAGTTTTCTTTACTATCCATGAAGCAACCTTTTCTCCTTTTCCAGCATCCCTCGATTGCAATCTTTTCTTAGCCATATTCAAAAGTTCTAAATCGGCGTTATGTCGAACGTGTAAATCACTGTTGTTGTATGCGATATCGTGATACATGCAAGCTTCATCCAATTTGTTTATGCCCCGGTCGCCCCTCAGTAACCGTTTCTTAAGTTTTGTTCCGGGACCACAAAATTGATAACCAGGTAAATGTAACTCAAACGGTATATTATTTATTATGTCGTTAATAATACCACTTCCTTCCTTCATCGATGTTTATCAAGTGACCGTATCAAATATTAATTCTTAATTTATATTATAACACCAATGCATTTTTATCAATCCAACTGTTTTCGTCATCACTGAGACCTAACCATTTAACAAAAAGTTTGTTTCCTTTTCTTTTTATAACCTTTTCAATGAGATATAGATCTGGAAATTTTGTTCTCTGTAATTCATAACCGTAAAAAGATCCTAAAATTCTCTGCCTATGGTTATCTTCTAAGTGGTAAGTTACTGGAGTTGTATGATTGACTTTAATAACATTAAATATTTCTGAAGACCAGTTTGGGGTATAACCTTTATAAAAATCCCCTTTGTATTTACTTATACGAACATGATCTCCAACTCGCAACTTTAATTTCTGGTTCATCTTGTTACTTTGTGATTTAATAATGTTAGATCTGACAACTATTTGGTTTCCTTTATTAACCTCAATTGGCTTAAATTTTGTTATTCGATGTCTAGTGTTATTATAGCATTGGACTACGTGTTTCAAATTCTTTTGCATCCATTGATATTGACCACATAAGCTAAATAGCTTGTAAAGGTGACCTTTTAGTGTTCTTATTACTCTTTCGACAATTGATGCTTTTTTTATAGAGTAAGTGGAATAATGATTAATGCTATACTTTACCATCAACTGTTTAAAGGTATCATTATAAAATTCTTTGCCTAAATCTGTTTGTAAATTTTTAGGCTTTCGAGATGAATTAGATAATATATTTTGCATTGCTTTTGTAACACAACTTTTATCTTTTGATTTCAAAGGATTAACCCACACATATTTCGATAAAGTATCAATTACGACTAAAACATATTTATATCCTTTATTAAACTGTGAGTACTTTTGAAAATCCATAAGGTCTGCTTGCCATAAATCATCTATTCTTTTTATAATTGTACTTCGACGGGGAAAATTTCTTCTCGCCGCTCTGTGAAGTTCGTCTACAATTTCTTTCTTACTCATTTTTATTTTTTTGGTTTATCAAAAAATCAATCTCTGTTTTAGTATAATATAAATCACTCAAACGATTTGAAGTCACCTTATCCAAGCTATTTAGGTATTTCTTAACATCAAGATAAACTGTTTTTATTTCGTTTCTTAGGTCTTGAACTGTTTTATCTAAATAGGCTTTATTTACTGCTTCGTCGTCTTCGTCTGGAGAGGTTAAACCTTTCAGTTTTGATGATTTCAAATCGTAGTGTCCTGTATCTGACTTCACCAATGTATCGCTGAAGGTATCAATGTATTCCGCTAATCGTAGACGCTTATGAACATGATGACCAAATTTGTCAATGTTCATTGCTGCACTGATGCGTTATTCAAAGTGAACCATTTCCCTGTCAAACGTTCTTTATATTTCATATTCTTGATTATTCCTGCTTCCCACAGTTCTTCCATAATTGCGATAATTTCATTATCTAAACCGGTGTTACCTGCATCTCGTGACGCAAACAGCAATTTTAATCGATCTACCAACTCATTCGGATCGTCCCAATAAACAAGGTCTGTATTTTTCTTAACTTTTTTTAAAAGATTAATACCTTTTCCCTGTGAAAGGCTTTCCATGCTAGTAGTCACATTTTTAGAGAATTTAAATAGTGGTTTGATAATATTCATATATTTATACCCTTTATTGCTGTTTATTGGTTTGGTTGGTTCATAATTACGCCTATGGGCATTGGTGTCTATTAGTAGTAGTTTATATTTATCTAAATCATCTTCTGTGATTACATCTACATTTGGTTTCTTTTTAAACAATAGCTCTTTTAAACCAAGAGTTTTTTTATAAACACGGTTTCCAACTTTCAAAGTGCTGTCATTGTCATAAACACGAGATTTTCCGAGCATTAGTTTACCTCTGTCATGTCTGATTCCAAAAGGTATATCATTCATTACTTCAGATGATGTTGACCAAGACAAAGACTGATTTTTATAGCTTGGTGACGATTGTAGAGATTTAAACGATCCATCACTCACATTATGGTCTTGAGTAGGTGTTACAGTAAGGGTTTTGTTAGATTTTTCATATAACTCCTGATCTGGCTCATCTTCTTCACTGCTAGGTTCACTAAATTGTTCAATAGAAGAATAGGACTCCTCGCTTACATTTTTTTTAATCTTTTTAAAACTGGGAGTATCATTCTTTTCTTCCACATTGTGTTTTCCATCATTTTTACTTGTTAACAAATTAAGAGGGTCAACTATAGGTTTGAATATGGTTTCCAAGGTCATATTGCTTGTATTTTTTGCATCCTTGATCATATCTATTTTTCTCTTTACAGCTGTTGCCGATTTTACTAATTGTTTTTTTAGATCTATTTCCATGTTTTTTTTTTATGAAGTTTCCTTTCAACTCCAAATCACAAAAGAAAGTGATTTATAAATAAAATTACAACGGCTTATGTATATTAATCTACCACAATGAACGTATCAAATGTCATTCTATAACATCCTTTATTTCGTTCACAATCCTTATTTATTACAATATAATTGTACGGCTTTCTCCAAACAGTTGAGCACATTACACGGAATTGAGACCATGACATGTCAGACATTACATGTTCTTCATAAACGTGTTTTAAATTTATATCGTCTTGCTTGAATAATATTATTAGGTTTGCATTGTCCCTTACAAGTTGTTTAGGTATTTTTGTATAGGTTTGATTTATATAAAAACAATCTATATTTTTATGACGTCCCATAGCAAAATAATCTCGGATGTGGTTTTGGTTTTCACAAGCAACGTCGTCAAATATGATAATTGAGTTAGCCAAAGCTTCGTGTGGACTTAAAATTTCACTGTTATCATTGTATTTGTTAAAAGATGTACCTGCTACCATATCTAATACCTTTTCTAAAAATATGTATTTAGGCTGATATAAAGATTTTGAATATACATAAAGATTATGAAAACGAGGACCGTCACAATGTAATAATAGACTAATTACTAAGTTGGTCTTTCCACAATTGGAAGGACCACAAACAATACAACGTATACTATTCGGCAACAAATTACCATGTCGTTTTGGTTCATTCGATAGCGGAGGACATATGCATTCTATTTTTAACGATTGTTTTTGTTTGACGAATTTCATAATCAGCTGCTTGCACTTGACCACAGAGTTCGAAGGAATTTAACAAAATGATTTTATAACATAGCGCCAAAACATTTAAACTCTTGAGGTGGGAGGTCGAATAAATTATAAATAGCAAACTTCAGTTCATTGGTATCCAAGAATCGATTTGCAAGTGAGTAATGCTTTTTTTTTTTTGCACTGTATTATATTGCTAAGGTAAAGCTATTAAGTAAAAAAAAAAAAAAATATGTTATTGGGTATGAATGATCGATTTACCTATGCTTTTTATTACGCTGATAAGTATTTGGATGCCACCAGCCCCTGGGCGACAGGCATGAGCAATCGGCCTAGATACTTTTCAACGGAATAATTGTATCTGGATGCCACCAGCCCTTGGGCGACAGGCATGAGCAATCGGCCTAGATACTTTTAATGGAATAATATCTGGATGCCACCAGCCACTGGGCGACAGGCATGAGCAATCGGCCTAGATTTTATTCCTTAGCATCAGCCACTGGGAAAAATTGAAAAATCATATTCCATTACCAGATCACGACAAAAACTTGCTGTTAGGTGCCACCAGCCTAGACGAAAATGAAAATTTTCATAGTGGTAGCTACTGTGCGTAATCCAAATTTAGGTTTTGGTTAGCTAATAGTGTATCATAGTGATAAAAACAGTGAATTTTGGTGACTCAATATGGAAAAGATACAATATTCCGTAAGTCTGCACAACATTTCATAAATGATTATTGGGCATCCTGGAACACTTTTTTACGACATTGCTCGAACGGCAGTGAGATCAATGGAGTGAAAAAAAAAAGTGTTCCAGGATGCCCAATAATTACCTACTTGTCAATAAAAGTATTTTTAGTTTACTTTCTCTAGAAATCTCGTAACATAGTTTGGGTCTTCAAGGTTGCAATCGTGTTTCCAGCTTGCCCCTCCGATTATCCCGGGACATGGAAAAGGCGCGTCCGGGCGTAATGGCCGCCACTCCATACTCGGTTCATTCATTACGGACTGCTAATTTGGCCACAAAGCCTTTGGTTTTGGTCAAAAACATATAACGGGTAAGCACAGGTGAGAACCTGATGTAAAGTGATCATAAGGCCAATGATGGAAGCGCACTTCACCCGGGGTCCTCAACTAGTGAGGCATCGGCTAACTTATCTCTAGCTGCCGGAACACAACAATGCTACAAACATTGATGTTATGGCGACATATTTACATAAGATGGTGGTAGCTAGCAAGGCGAACAAACAACAAACCACCAACCAAACCGAGTACACAAACATGTACTCTGCTGGGAATCGAACCCGGGACCTCTGGGTCAAAACCGGTGGGTCTTAGACACTAGACCACAGAGGTGGTTAAATAATAAATATAGAACTGTCATTAGTTTATTAGCTAGTTATCACTGCATTACTCATATCATCATCCACCACCAGCACTGCTGGGGCTGGTGCCTTCCCTATGGATAGAATCACCACAGGAAGAATGAGACGTAAACCAGCATGCGGGCCCACCTCTGGGTCTTAACCACAAGATCACAGTGTTTTTTTTTCTAACACCAACAGAATCGGAGCCTTTTCATTATCATTATCATTATCATCAGCTCATTTTATGTCCCCACTGCTGGAGCACGAGTCTTCCTTATGGATGGATAAGGAGAATGGGCCATAAACCACCACGCGGGCCCAGTGCGGATTGGTGGTTGTTAACGACTGCTAATGTAGCCGGGACCAACGGCTTTACGTGCACGACGAAGCACGGAGGAGCTCGAGATGAAAAATATTTGGTCACCCATCCGATGACCGGCCTTAGCGAAAGTTGCTTAACCTCAGCATATGCAGACCGGGAGCGTTAACCACTGCGCCATCGAGCTCCTCAATCGGAGCCTATTATTTTTTAATTTTTCTCTTTCATACCTCTCGTACTTTCATTCTTCATACTACTCTTTCATACTTCATCTTTTGACCACAGTGGTTAGATCATGATCTGTCAACCCTCAAGGGTCGCGGACAACACGCTACGCAAGGATCAGCATTGCGTCTAACCGTAAGTAGTTAATTTGTTACAATGTTTCGGCAGGCGCGGTTCAATTATGTACAACACGACCGACGCTCAATTCTGCTACAACTCCTTTAGGCTTAACGCTCACTGAACTGTTCTGTTTAAGTTTGTTAAATGCCATTTCACATTTACAGAATACACTAAATATGCACACTAGTTTAGGCCCAAGACACCGTACTCGTAGAACAAGGGTACGACGAGCTGGTTCACACGCGCGGCATACCAGGTAGAGTACCTGGGCGCTTCTCCCCACCACCGCGGCCAGGCCAATCCGAGCCGAGGTCCGAGCCTTTAGAGGCGCCCTCGGGATGTTCCGCTCCCCGATGCGATCCGAACCCCTCGAAGAATCTAGTAGAGCACGGGGACACGCACTAGTGCGTGATGCCGTTCCTTCTAAAAAGCCTCCGACGGTGATTCGTTTCACACGGCTTGAGGAACCCTTTAAGTTTCTCGCCGCCCCCAAACAAACCCGGTGAAGCTGAAAATGCCGTCTAAGGCAATCAGCAATCTCTCTCAAAAAAAAACGGTTTGAGGAACCCTTTAAGTTTCTCGCCGCCCCAAAAAAAGCCCGGTGAAGCTTAAAATGCCGACTAACGCATTCAGCAAACGCTCTAGAAAAAATAAATGCTACATTATAGCAGTATTTCACGCCGACCCATCGCTTACAGCTTTACAAAGCACAGGTCAGGTCTCATGTGGAATACTGTTCCCATCTTTGGGCTGGAGCGCCCCAGTACCAACTCCTACCATATGATCGCATTCAACGCAGAGCTGCTCGAGTTGTTTACGACGTGCTCACCTCTGGTCGGCTCGATCCACTGGAGTTAATGTACGAGTAATAATATGTGTGTATTGGATGAAGACATCTGTTTGCTTCTATTATAATGAATGTTTAATTAAATGAAATAAATAAAATGTAATTCTTCTTGTAAAGAAACCCCAAATGTGCGTTGTGCTTAGGTCCTGGCAGTAAAAGTAACGCGTCAGCTCGCGGCGGCCGCACCGTTTGACGGCGCGCTGCCGAGGGAGCGCATGCAGATGAGACACAGCGCACGCGCTCACAGTACGCCTAGTGCGAAGACTATGTTATATCTACAGTTTCATGAGACTATTCACCACTCGAACAGGGTAACGAAAATCAGATTATCCTAACGTCAAATCTAATCTAATATTTCTAATCAAACAGCCAGTGTCTGTTAGCGATGAGTAGCTCGCGAGCGAGTTGTTAAAAAGAGCTAGCTCACCTTTTCTAGCTCAGCGTATATCTAACTCACTATCGTTCAATTCATATCAGTATTCATTTTAGCTCTTGTTTCATCAGAATATGTCGGAATGTCGGAATCGAGCGGCTCGATAGACAAAGAGAGACATATGCGTTTCGAATGACGCGTATGAGCGATAGAAAGAGATGTACACACACGAAAGTAGATGGCGCTACTTGCCACGAGTAAGATCGAGTCTGTGTACAAAAATTTATTAAAAATCAAAACAAGCCTAAATTAGTTAAAATTTAAGTTACTACTTTACAAATATTAACGACGACCTCCTTGGTCGAGTGGCTTGCACACCGGTTTTCATGGTGTCGCCATCTCTGAGGTCCCGGGTTCGATCCCCGGTCGGATCAATTTAGAAATACCAGTTTTTCTAAATTGTTTCGGGTCTGGGTGTTTCCTATGTATAATAAGTATGTATTTAAGTATATTAAGTATGTTTATCCGTTGTCTAGTTAACCATATAACGAGTTTCTTAAGGAAGCTTTTCTTGGGGCTAGATAATTGGTGTGAGTGTGGGAAACATTTGCATTTTTTTTACATTTTTTACATTGTAGCTTTGAAGGGACTTGATTTTTTTTCTTTTCTTTTTCTTTTAATGTCTGCTATATTTAGCTAGTGAAACAAACACACTACTCTACAATTTTTATAGTGTTAACATAAATAGATGCTAAGAAAATTAAAAAAACGTTAGTATGAAAAATATAATTTTATAAAAAATCTTCATACAAAACGTCAATTTCATAGGTAAGGACCTAAGATTTAGATAAAATGGTGGTAGCTAGCCAGGCTGACAAACAAGCCCTACCACCAACTAAACCGAGTACACAAACATGTTCCCCCGCTGGGAATCGAACCTGGGACCTCTGGGTCTAAACGGATGGTCTTAACCACTAGACCACAAAGGCGGTTTGTTACTTAATTCTTTCCTGTATATTCTATGGTAAAAAATCAGTGTGTGTACTGCACCGCCTGCGCTGTGGCGCCCGGCAGTCGCGGCACGCGCCTACGATCCTGCTGCGCGTACTGCGTCGGCAGTAACCTCGACGCGACGCTCGCTGCATCACAATTACAACGAGATACAGATACGCACAGCTTTGTAATTTTAAATTAAAAATAATAAATAAAATAAAACAGTTTTTTATAACATTATTTTTATATCATCATCATCATCATCATCATCATCAGCTTATTTTATGTCCCTACTGCTGGGGCACGAGCCTTCTCTATGGATGGATAGCGAGAACGGGACATAAACCACCACGGGGGCCCAGTGCGAGTTGGTGGTTGTTAACGACTGCTAATGCAGCCGGGACCAACGGCTTTACGTGCCTTCCGAAGCACGGAGGAGCTCGAGATGATACATTTTTGGTCACCCATCCGATGACCGGTTTTTGCGAAAGTTGCTTAACCTCAGCACTCGCAGACCAGGCGCGTTAACCACTGCGCCATCGAGCTCCTATATTTTTATATAATTTTACGCAAATATTGTTGCGAACAAATTACCAAAAATATCAAGATCGGATGTTGATGACGTAGTTGTCGACATTGAATAGGGCTCCTTTGGCTTACAGAGTAAGAGTAGATAGTGTTGATTAATTTCGGCGAGTTGGATTGAGCCACGATAGCATAGTTGGCAGTGCACCTAACCCGGCATGTCATGGGGTGCGGGTTCAAATCCCACTCGGGGAATTTTTTCAACACTTTGTCTTTTTTCAATTTAAAAAGGTTTTATACACTGGACCGAAAAGAAAAAGAGTCGGTTAGAAAATCTTCAATTTATTCAAAAGCACCTGACCTATCTTTATGAAATAAATAATAAATTTTAAGGGGGTGCAGCGCGGACGCAAAACTGGAAGTTTCAAGTTTCTTTATGATAGCGAGCGAGCGGCGCGTGGCAGTGGTGTGACAACAGCGCACGACTACGAATACGCACGCACACTAATATCTGTACAGAGTAGTCTGGTGATTTAATTAGAGCAATGTTTACTTTCGTAAAATCATAGGCGTTTGGGTAAAAAATAATAAAAGTCTTAATATTTTCATATTCATGTTTTTTTATTAAAAAATAAGACAACAGTGACCTGCGGAATATCAATACAAATATTTTGATGTCGGATCACTGTTTCATTTGTGCTATATTTACAAAGTTTCTGAAGAAATAAGTTTTTAGATATCATAATTTAACGTATTATTTATGCAGTTTCTGGGTAATTGTTTCAAATTCCAAGACAACCATGACCTTGTGAAAGGATCAAGCTAACCTATACTTCCTTTTAATGTTTAAGACCTATTCAGCGCCTAGCACCAGTGACTTAAAAACACGTAAATTTTCAAATTCCGCGCTGCACCCCCTTAAATGAAAATAAAAAAATTAAATCAAGCTTTCTATTATTTATAAATGTAAAATAAATAAAATGCGTAGTTTTTCCAGTATTTTCATAAATGTAACATTGGTTACAGATGTGCCGTTTTCACGCATTTTAGTACTTTGTATTGCCTCCGCTAGCTCGCAATACCTACTTCTTACTAGGTTTTCGAGACGATGCTGCGGAATATCTACCACTCCTCTATGAGAGCTTCTTTCATTTCACGTAGCGTGATTGGCGGCGGATTCCGCTGACATACACGTCGATCCAGTTCGTCCCATACATGCTCAATGGGGTTTAAGTTGGAACTGCGTGCTGGTCATGTGTGTTATACCGACTTCTTGAAATAATCAAACACTATCAGGTAATCTACTCTTGACGCAAACTCAATCACAATACAATTCCAATGCGATTAATATGTATCGATATTAAGATAAGTTTCGCAATTTCGGAACGCCCCATCTCGATAATAATTTGTTCACTCAATTTCCACGCAATTGAATTCCAATGTGGCGCTATTATCGCTTTTAAGAGTGCCATTTGAATTTTTTAGATTTGAGATTGAAAATTGGTTATTGCAATTGTGTTTCAAGAGTAACCCACCTGAGCTGTATGCGGGCGGGCATTAGCTCGCATAAAAACGGCATTCTCGCCCATGTCCACTAAAAATGGACCAACAACAAACCAATGACATATCCTTACTACAGTTAAAGTGCCATTTTGTATCACCACCAGCTCAGTGTGACTTTCGGAAGCAATCCCAGTCCACACGTGAACAGAGACGCCGCCGTATGGTACTTTTCTTCTATACAGATCACAGATGCGTCACTCAGCGTGTTTTACCGCTTATAACATGGCGCCTGCTCTGTTCTCCCTTCCTTCATAGGAGTACACGTGCCGCTCTTCGGAGTCACCGCTTCACTGTCTCAAATATCCCATCGCGCACAAAGAAATTTGGTGACTAGTTTCTTTGTTGCACCTCCAAAAGGTGGAATAGTCTACCAGCACACGTTTTCCCTCCTTCCTATGATATGGGCTCCTTCAAAAGAGGCGTGAAGAAGCACCTTGTGGGCCGGCAGAGTGAGGTTAACTGATGCTACGTTTGTTTTCACGCTGCAGTTATCTTCGCGTCTGGACTCCATTTCCACTTAACATTAGGTGGGATGGAGTCATGTGCTGAGCTATCTATAAAAAAAATATATGTATATCTTTATGCTTATTTTTTGAAACCCTTCTCTATGTAGCAGTGTGCAAAATAAATTATTGAATTAGATTTGTCAGCTATTAGTAAACAGCCTATAAAAAAATTCTCTTCTCCTGTGAAAGCCAAACAATGTTGCGGATTGACGTAAAGTATGCAAAAAGCACCGCGGCTTTTAAAGTAGGTCACTTCACAAAAGAATCAAAATGAAGTCCAGTCAACGCGAGCGAGATGCGCGCTGCAAATGGTTCCGTTGTCTAAAGCAATCATCATCAGCCGAGTCATCAGTCCCCCCTGCTGGGGCACGAGCCTTCCCTATGGATGGAAACATCACAGGAAGATAAAAACGTAAACCACCACACGGGCCCAGTGCGTATCTCCTTATAACTCATGCTAGCCTGGTACTTCCACCACCTCACGGCCTCACCCCATGTATGTAGCTCACGCTAGGTATACCTCCTTGTGACTCATGATAGCCTGGTATTTCAACCACCTCACGGCCTCACCTCAAGCATGTAGCTCACGCTAGGTTACCTCCTTGTGGCTCATGCTAGCCTGGTACTTCAACCACCGCACGGCCTCACCCCAAGTATGTAGCTCACGCTAGGTATACCTCCTTGTGACTCATGATAGCCTGGTACTTCAACCACTTCACGGCTTCACCCCAAGTATGTTGCTCACGCTAGGTATACCTCCTTGTGACTCATGCTAGCCTGGTACTTCAACCACCTCACGGCCTCACCCCAAGTATGTAGTTCAAGCTAGGTATACCTCCTTATGACTCATACTAGTCAGGTATTTCAACCACCTCACGGCCTCACCTCAAGCATGTAGCTCACGCTAGGTTACCTCCTTGTGGCTCATGCTAGCCAGGCCGTGCGGTGGTTTAAGTACCAGTACTTAAACCACCGCACGGCCTCGGTACTTCAACCACCGCACGGCCTCACCCCAAGTATGTAGCTCACGCTAGGTATACCTCCTTGTGACTCATGCTAGCCTGGTACTTCAACCACCTCACGGCCTTACTTCCTTGTGGTATGATGGCCTGGTATTTTGGACCTCTCTCTCTAGCTAAATTGATATTCCACTGTTGGGGCACGTGCCTTCCCAATGGATGGAAACACCACAGGTAGAACGCGCCGTAAATCAGCACGCGGGCCCAGTGCGGGTTGGTGGTTGTTAACGACTGCTAATGCAGCCATTGGCGTATATAGGGGGGGGGCCGGGTGGGCCGGGCCCACCCCAAAATTGACTGGTGCCCACCCCAGGATGTTGGGCTGGAGAAATATCTTCACACAAAAACCATTTCAATCAAATACATAGTCTACAAGCGATTTCCATTAGTTACTTTCAAGTCACAAAAACAATTAAATTCACAAATACACAACGTACTAAGCTTGAGTACATTTGAATTTCGCGCCGCAACGCAAAGCGGCAAGCGGGCGCTCCGTACGCCATTACTCTTCTCATAGAAAATGTATAGTCCGGTTAATAAGTTGAAAAACGTGAAAAAAAGACATAAAGCTCCTAAAAATATGAGCATAGCTCATTGGATTCGGAATGACCTCTAGAAAAATGCAGTATGAGGATTTTACTGCACGTAAAAAATTGCAATTGGTATTAACAAAACAAGATAAAAAAAGGTATTTAGGTTTTTGTTAATATCTCAAAAACTATTAATATTTACGATATTTTGAAATTTTCGAAAAGAAAGTACCAGCTCCCGGAACTCTACCTCTATTATTAATAATTAAAGAATCCACGCAGCCATTACGGCATGGTTGCACTGCCGATAAAGACAGCGTAAGTACCATATAGAATATATTTTTTTAAAGTAACAAATATGAATTTAAAATTTTTCAAAAAGTTATGCAATTGTTAATTTGCTAATCTTTTTCCAATCTCCGTTGTCATAAATGACAGTTTATATGATAAACCTAAAATTTTTGACTCAGTGGAGCCTTTGTTATATAATAAACTTAACAAAATCACGAGTTAATTAAAATGAAAAGTCCAAGAAATGTTATACAATTTTTTTTTAAACAAATGTTATATTATTGCTGTTTTCGAATCCAACAATGGCATTAAGTAACGTTGGAAATTTTTTGTTTACATCATTTGTTGAGCAATTTTTTATAAACAAATAGACAAGTTTGATATGTATAAAACAATTTATTGTCTTGGCAATATACAGGGTGGCTCATTCAAATCGGTCAGTATGGGAATGTCTGAAACTATAAGACATACGAAGATTTGTTCTTAGGAACCATGTCACCGATTTTGATAAAAAGAAAAACTGCATTCATACATTTGAAAAAAAACTGTTACAATATTCAACAAGTTAAGGCATGTAAAATTGTCTCTATGGCTGTTTGTATGTACCTCTCTACTTGTTACATACCTTACCTTATCTTATCATGTGGCATTAGCATTGCATTAAATCTTTAAAATATTAAAATAATAAAAAATAATTATTAAAATATTAAAAAACGGTGGTCACTTCGAACACCTACTATGATAAATTAAAGTATGTCGAAACAATGCATTTTATTCATTTTAGACATCATGTTTCTTAGAGACATTTACAGCTTAAGACCTACACAATCGATATTTAAATAGAAAAAGTGTAAGTTTATTTTTTCAAAACAACCGGGTTCGATTCCCGAGCTGGGTACAGTTTTTTTTCAAATGTATGAATGCAGTTTTTCTTTTTATCAAAATCGATGACATGGTTCCTAAGAACAAATCTTCGTATGTCTTATAGTTTCAGACATTCCCATACTGACCGATTTGAATGAGCCACCCTGTATATATATTTTTTAATTTTCTTTAATTTTTTTAAATTGTTTATAATCGTTTTATTATATTTAGATTGTTTAAATAATTAGTTAAGGAATAGTTTCAAAAATCATAATTGGCATTTCTCCACAGGTTAATTAATTTTTTTTTGTCAATAAATTCATTGTTTGTTAACTTAACAATTTTTATAAACAAATTCTAACTACCGTTATATATTTTTTCTAGAGCTAAAAAAATAACCAAAACAGCAATATACTTATATCAAAATACTTATTATTTTTAGTATTTAAATATATATATAATTTTTTATTTATAATTTGATACGATAATTTATTAAAAATTTTAAATTCATATTTGTTACTATAAAACAAATATTTTATGTGGTACGCTGTCTTTAGCGGCAGTGCAGACATGCCGTTAATGGCTGCGCGGATTCTTATTTTCAGCGTTAAATTAAAATCATTAATAATAGAGGTAGAGTTCCGGGAGCTAGAACTTTTTTGCGGAAGTTTCGGATCTTTATTCAAAATATCGTAAGTATTAATAGTTTTTGAGATATTAACAAAAAAAAAACTAAATACCTTTTTTTTAATCTTATTTTGTTAATAACAATTTGCAATTTTTTACGTGCAGTAAAATCCGCACACTGCATTTTTCTAGAGGTCATTCTGAATCCAATGAGCTATTGCTCATATTTTTAGGAGCTTTATACCTATTTTTCACGTTTTTTTAACTTGTTCACCGGGCTAATAAGTACGTCAAGGAAAACGTCACGCCGGAAAAAGTTTTAAATATCTTTGTAGAGAAAAACGTAAATTGAAGTTGGTTTAGTTAATTAACATTATATTAATCAATCGAAATAAAGACGATTCACAAAACTTTAAAAAAATGTTTAGGTAATGATGATCGAAATATTATAATAATAATAATGTCTTAAGATGTTAGTTTAAATAAAGAGAATAATATAACACAACTTTCTCACTAATTATTCAGCCCCAAACTAAGCGTAGCGTTCGTTTCGGCTTCATTGGCCATCGCATCTCAGGGGCCAGGCCCCCCCTGGAAAATGACCCTAGATACGCCAATGAATGCAGCCGGGACCAACGGCTGCACGTGCTTTCCGGAGCACGGGAACGTGATGATACGTTTTGATCACCCATCTAATGACCGGACTTGCTTTACCTTAGCAATCGCAAACCGGGCGCGTTTATGCAATGTCGTCAAATGAGAGAAAAAAATGGTTTCTCTTGTTTATCGCGGATCTCTAAAAATGTGAAACAATTCGTTGTTTAAAACTCTTTCGAACTTGTATTAGACACGCCAGAGGAACCATCAGAGTAGCAGTTGTAAAGTTTTCAAACAAATAATATTACTAGGAGGTAAAAGTTGAACAAAAAAATCTAATTTCACAAACCTTGTATAAACTATTATTGTAAATTGCATCTTTTATTTATAGGTATTCAATTTTTAATTTATATATTTTTCTGTTTTTTTTTAAATTAAGTTAAATATATGTTTCTTATTGTTGTGTCTTTTTTGTTCTTAAACTGATTATTACAATCAGTAAATAATATAAATTAAAGTAATATATAATTAAAGTAATATTATCTACCAATCCGCACTGGGCCCGCGTGGTGGTTTATGGCCCGTTCTCCCTATCCATCCATAGGGAAGGCTCGTTCCCCAGCAGTGGGGACATAAAAATGAGCTGATGATGATGAATATATTATCTTGTAAAATAATATTAAAACTACTAATAATGTATATACTGACCTGTTCCCTGTGCTGGGGCCTGGTGTTCCCTCGAGGCTGCTTCTGCGAGGCTACCATCCCTCCGTACATGGTAGCGTACTTTTTAAGCCACCGATGTATAAGGCCGCGAATATAATCAGTGTTTTGGCCTTACGATGAAAAACCACTTGGCCTTTTATGCACTGCAACTTACACGAACACTATTGATATATGCACTTCCTTGTTTTGTATTAATTTTACGTTGTTTGTGTGAATTATGTGTGTATTAATTATTAATTTAATATTAATCACCTTTCGCAAAGGCCGGTCATCGGATGGGTGACCAAAAGTTTATCATCTAGAGCTCCTCCGTGCTTCGGAAGGCACGTAAAGCCGTTGGTCCCGGCTGCATTAGCAGTCGTTAACAACCACCAACCCGCACTGGGCCCGCGTGGTGGTTTATGGCCCGTCCTCCCTACCCATCCATAGGGCATAAAATGAGCTGATGATGATGATGATGATGTGTATTAATGTGATTATTAGCATAGCACAGTGAGGTGCTCTGCAGACAGGCATTGCTGCAGCACACACACATGCCACATAATGTGGGTTAATTTATTTTGAAAATATGTTTTGCTCATATCCATTGTATCTTTGTTTTATGTGTGTGTGTCTGTGATTTTTGTATTTATCTATCTATATATCTAAGCGATAGCGTACCCTGTACGTGTACGCCAACGACGGCGATGATTGACAATACCTATAGTTTACAAAAACACAAAATAAAAATAATTAAAACATAAAATTTTACGAGAAAAAATCAACCACTCTCAGGAAGCTCAGCGGTCAGAGCGTTGAACCGATTATCCAAAGGTCGTTAGTTCGATGCCCGCTCGCGCTTCCTGAGACTGCTGGTTGAATTTTTCTAGTAAAATTACATATAGCATGGAAATGCAAAATTCAAAATAATAAAAAAAAAGTTGGAAATTTTGGAATTCCTAATCCTGTTGCAAGGGGTTACTTGAGGATTGGATACCTAGTATGAACTTTTATTTATTTATTTATTTAAAATTCACCATATAAACTTACAGCCTGTTCAGCCAACACACTTATATGCTATATAAACTAATAGTAACCAAAATTAGTAGATTAAAAAATATATATAAAAACATTTAAAACATATAAAATATAAAATATAAAATTAAATATAATAATAACATAAGTATAACATTTTGCAGCAACAGTTTACCTACGGTTGATGGAACATGTGTGGAATATGAATATATAATATGTTTTTTAGATTATATGGAAACAGAAAATAATAATGTGTTTTATGATATAAATTAAGAAAATATACTTATAGGTAAAAATTAATGTTTACATAACAATACTTAAAACAAAAAAATAAACACAACTTAACTGAACTTAAAAAAAACAAAGAAATAAAAATAGCAAATTAAAAACTAAATGCCTATAAATAAAAGATGTCTTCCAACTGTGGGCTCATGGGAACAGTTCCAAGAATGCTGGCAACACTGCCCCTCTGGATTGCCAAGCTAATACGCTGGCAGAGGTAGCTGCCAGCCTTCTTGTCGCCGGAGGTCTCAATAAGGCGCGCACTTAGCTCTTTAACAAGTTGCCTTGCCTCCGGCCCCCATGGACCCATTGTTTCCACCGCAAACGGAACAAATAAATAATTACGACCCAGGTTTAAATAGAGGTACTTATTGAGATTATTTTTGATAATTTATATTTTTTGTAAATTTCTGATTGATTCCGGAATTTGATTATAGATTTTTATTGACATTGAAAACGGACCTGAATTAACCATGTGTAACTTAGATAAGACATTTGCAAGAGGTCGTAAGTTTTAATAATCTAATAGTTTTAACTTGCACAGATCATAAGAACGACATATCGTTTTTAAAACGACATTACAATAGTAATAAGATTTAACGAAAACCCAGTGGGGTTATCATAATCCGCTCAAAGGCAGTATGTCAGGCATAAGCTACTTTATCGTCGTGACCGCCGCGCCATTGACCACAGATGCCTAAATTATTTATTACTTCATACCGTTATTATGATCATGGATAAAGCTCTGATTACTTTTTTAACCGACTTAACAGTGAAGAAGTAAGTTATCAATTTAACTGTTCATTTTAAATCTCTATAACGACTCCAATATAGACTATATTAGTGTTGCTCATATTGTAAACTGATTAAAAACGTTTAGATTTTTTCATTTGACAGATTAATATAAATTTTCATAAAGTACGGATTTCTGAAAAATATTAGGTGAAGTCTTGTTTATTCACTTTATTTTGAATAGAATAGAATAGATTTATGTAACTCGCACTTTTTCAAAATAAAATTTGATGAACTGATTTTTATGATTCTCTCAACGACCTCTGGACCGGAGATTGGGTGGTTTAATCACTAGACCCTATGGTCTCTCTCTCTCCTCTCCTCTATAGCCTCAAGCCTCTATAGGCTTGATTCTATTTTTGATTGCAGTAGTTGAAAACTTATGAAACATTCAAAAATTTTCAATAATTCAAATTCAAAATTCTTAATTTTTTTATAAAGACTCACATAAATTATCTAGTAAACGGAGCCTCCTTTTAGGTTTATTATAATCTCATGTTTAAGGAGGCAACGCTCTCTATTACTAAGCATGTATAAAAAGGTACATGTTATTATCTTAATAAGACTTTATACATGCTGTAAACGGTATATAATAATTAATTAACAACTTCTTTCTTTGTTTAGGTCCATAATAGTTGACTCCCTCGTAATAGTTGACATTCCCCACTTCCTACCCTCCCAAAGCGTTGAATGCAAAATTACCGAACCTTCATCAAGTTAATTTAGTATAAAATAAGGGTGTAGTGTTTTTTTTTCTTTTTGTTGATGGCTTCGTGCGATTAGCACATTTAGCCAGTGTCAAAGTAATTTTTTTAACAAGAAAATATTTCTTTCTGTATGATGATGATGAATGATAATAGAAATGAGAAGTGAGAAATGATATACCCTTCAACCCCTCGAGTATCTCAGTAAAGATGTGGGGCTTTACTAAGTTCTCGGGCGGACTTCTTGAGAGAATTTGAAAAGTGACGTTGCACTGTTTTGTTTCATTTGCCAACACTCATGCACACTCACAAACACTTAACGGTAATAATAATCCACCATTATTTCACATTAATATTCGACATAACACAAATTTTTGAAAATAAGACAAAACCGCAGACATGACTCTTCACTTTCCCGCCAAGAAGTCAAAGGGTGTAGTTAACGTTACATTACAAACATTTTTTTTAATTTGTGTGAACTAGTTAATATTATTGTTAAATATGTAATAAGTCAAAAGTCAATATTTATTTTTTATTCAAATAAACTTAAGAAAAAAACTTATGAATCGACAAACGAAACGTTATTACTATGTAAGTAATCTATTTTGGAAACTATAATGAACTAGGTATCTACGTACCTATATAAGATTTGTAAAAAAATGTTAATCTTCAACACAGTAGATAAATTCGTAAAAAATAATCATAAAGAAAGATTAAATATTAATTAAATTAATGCCCTGGCGCCGGCATCGGGCCCAGGGTCCAAGCTACCGGTGGTTAGGGCTCCAGGGACAGGAACCTCCTCACAATGCGTGCCGTATCGAGGAGAACTGCCTTCTATAAATATTATTATTGTTTATTATTTATTATTGTTTGTTGTTTTATAGTTTTTAAATGTAAAGAGTAATGACACCAGCGTTCGACCCTTTAAGCCCAGTGTTCACACAGGAGTCATCGACAAAAAATTAACATCGATTTTCATTGTTTTACTTAAGAAAAGTGCTTTTGAATCGTCCAATAATTTTTTACCTACTTAAATTCCGGACGTCTATTTTTTAATCTGTGGAGAAGAATGGGCGCACCGACCCCTATTTTTAACAAATCATGAAAAAAAGTCTATTAAATGTAGATAAATGCATAAAAATACTCTTGTTTATTTGTTTTTTTGATAGTGACCATGACAGAACTTAAATGTATAGTGGGTAGTTTAAAATGGCATAGGAAAACGTAACGAATTGTAAAGTCTAAATATTTCGACAACTATCTAAAAACGTGTTTCAATTCTAATGTTTTTCAATGTACCTAAGTATCAACAATTTCTATAAGCAATGTTATTATTTATTTTTAAAATACTATTTTTTATGTAGTTTTTAAAAATCAATAACCGCACTTTTCATCGGTAAAAACTTAATTATTACATACTCTGTGCACAAATCAAAACAAAAGCAGAGTTTATTATTATCTGTGTTCCGTTTCCCGCGCTTTTTGCGGCTGGACACAGAGAGCCCGCCAAGTAAACTGAAACGCTGATACTGATATAGGCATTGCAGAATCCTGCGAGCTATTTTAATAATACCATTCATGTGAACCTTATAATTAAAGTCATAGAGTTGAATTTATATATTTTCATTGTTGGCAATTTTGCGATGCATCCTTTCGAGTAAAACTTGCAAAATAGACCTTAACATCTTCGAATAGAGTATATGTCTACTTGTTATAACGTTTGAGAATCCTTTAACAAACGTTTGCTACCGATTTCGATCCTAATATCGTTTAGGATAAAGTTTAATTTTGCGTTTACATTAGAAACTACATTTTCAGTCACATAATATTATATCTGTCATAAATTTATCCCGTCTACAGAATTGATTTAAAATATTTCGATCTAGAGATTTAATAAAATTGTCTCTTAATTATATAAGTAAATTGTATATTATTATTCTATTGTAGGTATAGGTACCTACCTAGATTAGATAGCATTATATCTTTAATTAATGATAAAATCGTAGGATAGTTATTATCGTATCACCAGAAAAAAAAGAAAAAAAATAGTTACAACCAGACAGATGGAAAGAACAAAGGGACTTGCTTGATTATGTCACGCAGGTTACCAAGATCCCTACATTAGTATGTTTAAAACTAATATAATGTATAATAAAACAAATAAAATGTAAATTTTAAAAAATATATGAAATATACGGTTATTCTTGCATTATCTCAATTCTTTGATACTAAGAACAATGTAGGGTTGGTAAGTTTCAACCATCGCCATCTAGCGATAAAAACCGGGACCATCGACTGAATATGCCTTCCGGATTCCGAAGCACGGCAAGGCTCAAGATATTTAAAACAAAATTGCGCAACTAGCACCATCTTGTGTCAAAGATAATTTCAATAATTAATTAGTCTGTGATTAAATTAATTTTTTATGCAGCAATATCTCTTAGCGTAGCATCGCAAGTAAGTGTACGTTTGTGATGCTAAAATTCACCAAACAAAATTTTTCAATTGGACTTTTGTATAGGCTTCAAGTTAGCAAAACTCCATTGCTTTTTAAAAAACCATCTGTCAGTTCAATTCTGGCCAAAGAGTATTCTGGCGGACTTCTTGGCGGGAAAGTGAAGAGTCATGTCTGCGGTTTTGTTTTATTTTCTAAAATTTGTGTTAAGTCGAATATTAATGTGAAATAATGGTGGATTATTAACCGTTAAGTGTTCGTGAGTGTGCATGAGTGTTGGCAAATGAAACAAAACAGTGCAACGTCACTAATCAAATTCTCTCAAGAAGTCCGCTTGAGGACTTAGTAAAGCCCCACATCTTTACTGAGATACTCGAGGGGTTGGGGGTATATCATTTCTCACTTCTCATTTCCATTATCATTCATCATCATCATTTCCATTATCATTCATCATCATCTTTAGGATTATAATACTAATGAAATTAAGAAACTAATGACATGGCAGCATGGTCTATGACCTTAGCCGGTTCCTCAGAGAACAAACTATTAAAAAAAAAAAAAGAGTATTCTGGCACAACAAAGCAAATACTTTCGCGAAATGATAACAAATTGATTGAGTTTTCTTCAATTAATTACTTTTATTATTGACCAAATTTTTGGGTTAAATTTCGCCAGAATGTCTTTCCCGAAAATAGAAGGATATGTCGTCACTGAAAAACTTGGTTCTGGAAGTCATTCCACTGTGTACAAAGCTTATGCAAAGGTGAAAGAAAATAGTTATGCTCAGCGCGTGTGTAAATACTGAAAGTTATCTATTTATTCTAGTATTATCTGGTGTGTTCTGCTGACTTTGTTGGGTGCTCACACTTTAGTCTTATGTAAATGGAGAGTAACGGCAAAAATAGAAATCTCATAATATATCTAGGGTTCACTGACCTTGTCACTTTAAACTTTCGTTCGTTCAAAGTTTTGTGTATGTTATTGTGTTTGTGGTTTGTTTAGTGGTAAAGCTCGTTTAAGTCCGCCTGGTACAATAAATAATCTACAATAAACATATATCTAAGTCTGTTCAAATTTCAATCGAATAATGCTATATATGTTATAATTTTTTGTATTTTGTTGAGTCCTTCTGCCAGGCCAAAGCCACCACTCCACATTCCCACTAGTCCTTATCTACCTTGGCTACCACATACCACCTTAGCAAAAAAGTGTTTAAGTAATATTACACCTTTACTGCTTATGTTTTTAAATTAGATAAAATTTAAAATTATTTTTAGCCTTTTTTATTTTTATTAATTTTTTTATATGTTTATACAGTGTTTGGTGCGGGTACATTTAAGGGCAGCTGGGTGTGGTAGACCGATGTGTTCTGCAATCAAAACAATGAAATACTTATTATAATACTGTATCTCAATTAAAAATTACATATGTGATTGGTAAATATTATTAATTGTTAAGTACGTGTGCGGCCGCGGGCGCATCGCTGAGGGCGCGGCGCAACTGCGCCGCGAGCTCCCGTTCAGCGTCAAAGAAAGAAAGACCAGCCTATAATTTATGTGGTCTGACATTCTTCTGACAAGTTTTACCTTATAGTGCCTTAATTAATCTATGTTTCAAAATTGTATGTTGTATGACGACCTCCTTGGTCGAGTGGCTTGCACACCGGTTTTCATGGTGTCGCTATCTCTGAGGTTCCGGGTTCGATCCCCGGTCGGATCAATTTAGAAATACCTATTTTTCTATATTGTTTCGGGTCTGGGTGTTTCCTATGTATAATAAGTATGTATTTAAGTATATTAAGTATGTTTATCCGTTGTCTAGTTAACCATATAACGAGTTTCTTAAGGAAGCTTTTCTTGGGGCTAGATAATTGGTGTGAGTGTGGGAAACATTTATTATATTATTATTTATTATGTCAAATTGTGTAACACTGATAAACTTTTTTCTATTCTATTCTATAAATACTCTATAAACCCTTAGGTGGGCGCCCGCTCAATAGTGGCCGTGAAATGCGTGGACAAATCACACATCAAGAACTCAGGCACAGCTGTGGACAACCTGATCACCGAGATACGGCTGCTGAAGACACTGGAGCACCCGCACATCGTGCACATGAAGCACTTCACTTGGGACGACCGGTACCGCACTTTGTATTATTTATTTGTTTTTTTATTTTATTACATTAATTTGTAACCTTTGATTTTTATTTTTAAATTAAAATAAGAGTGTGATATGAACATTATATAAATATATATTTTTTAAGGCATAACTACAGAATACTATAATATACAATACAATAAATATATGCATTTTATTGCAAACAAATTGTTGTATGGTATTCATATTTATTTACCAATGTTATTTATGCATGTATATAATGACTAAGAAAAGATTTAATATTAAGTACTAAAAATAATAATTATTAAGTAATTTTTTTTATTATCAAAATATTTTTAGAAGTATAAAATAACCTTTATTAACGAAGCAATAATTAATAAAGTTTTTTACAGGAAAGACTAAAGAATGTTCTCAAATTAAAATCTATATATTAATACATGAAGCAAACTCTTTGTACCCCTCTTTACGAAAATTGCGCTGACGGAGGAGTATGAATTTCACACACTTATAGTTTATTTAAAGAAGGATTGCAGAATGTTAATATTTTATTTTTAATTATGCATAATTTTTTTTTTTTTTTTTTTTTATATCCTGCTACTTAGAAATCTGTTTCCTTGAAACAATAATCTAATATGTTAACAGACTTTCATCAGTAAATAAGTATATCGCCAGCTGAGTTGTGCACCCATTGATGCCATTCTCATATTTTGTCTGCAAATCTTGTTGCTAAATCTGGTATACTATTTCTCTTGAGGCGAGAGTATCTCAGACTGCCCACTCCCTGCAGTTCAGCAGCTAACTGGTTGATGTGCTGGTCTAGTCTGGCTTGATAATTCTTGCTGTATGTCTCAATTTCTTCCTTCACTGTTCGCAGTTTCAGATCTAGGTTCACATATTTATTGCTTATGTACAATGGAATATTGAACATAGCTCTCATTGTTTTACTTTGAAACCTTTCTAAAATTTCGATGTTACTGTGACTGGTTGTGCCCCATAGCTGTATGCCATACGTCCATACAGGCTTCAGTACAGCTTTATAGATAGCCATTTTACTCGCGTCTGTCAGCTTTGGCTTGCGTCCAATGAGCCAGTACATGCTTCGGAGTTTGCAGTCCAGTTGTTTCCTTTTGGTCCATATGTGTTTGCGCCAAGTGAGACGTCTGTCAAGATGTATACCTAGGTATTTGGCGTCATCTGATTGTGGGATCTCTGTATTACAAAGTTTTACGGGTGGGCAGGTTTTTCTTCTGAGTGTAAAGGTTACTTGAACCGACTTATCTGTATTAGCTTTAATACGCCACTGCTCGAGCCATGCTTTGATCAGAGTCAGGTGTAGTTGGAGCCTTTCGGATGCGGAGTCGTGATTTTCATGTGTTGAAAGGATTGCGGTATCATCTGCATACGTTGCTGTGGTGGTATAAGCATGAGTCGGTATATCTGCTGTGAATATTAGGTAAAGAACTGGTCCCAGTATGCTACCTTGTGGTACTCCTGACTTAATTTCGTGCATTTGAGATGTATCGGAATTATATTTTACTTCGTAGCATCTATTTTCAAGATAGGTTTTTAATAATGGAAAGAAAGAGTGTGGTAGCGTTTTTTTAATTTTGTAGAGTAGCCCATTATGCCACACCTTATCAAATGCTTGGCTAATGTCTAGGAAGGCTGCGCAACAGTATTGTTTGTTTTCCAGCGCTCTACCAATGCCGTCAACCAGGCGATGCACTTGCTCGATGGCACCGTGGCCTTCTCTAAAGCCAAACTGGTGAGTTGGTATTATCTCTGTTAGATGTTCTCGCATTCTATTTAATATGATCTTTTCCAGTAGTTTTCCAACTACCGGAAGGAGACTTATGGGTCTGTACGATGCCACATCTTGAGCTGGTTTGCCTGGTTTCAGTATCATTATTACTTGGGTTATTTTCCACTGGCTAGGGTAGAAGGACAATCTTAGGCATGCGTTAAAGATAGCAAGTATAAGCAGTAGCCCTTTTTTTGGTAGATGCTTCATGAGAGTAGCGTCAATAAGATCGTGACCAGGGCATTTACCTTCTTGAAGTTTAAGGATTTCCCGCTTTAGTTCATGTGGTGTCACATGTTTCAGTGGTAGAGACATTTGATTAGGAGAGGAGAGGTATTTGTCTATTTCATTGTCGAGATGTTGATTGTTGCTAGGAAGTGGTGCAAAAACTTTATAAAGGTGATTGGCAAATGTGTTAGCTTTTTCACGGTCGGAGCGAGCCCAGGTCCCCATTTGTGTTTTTAATGGTGTAACTTGTTGTTTGGGGCGTTTTAGGTTTTTAGTAGCCTTCCACAAAGAATAGTTTGTGTCACTAGTATGTGTCAGCTTTGCGAGACTTGCGACTTTGCGAGTCTGAGGTGTCACTGACAAGATTGGACATATCTTAAAGCGAGCTTCAATCAACACTTACTTCAAGCCGCCAAAGAAGATCAACCAATTTTTACGACCTGTCAAGTGCAACATACCCCTTCAAGATGCAGGCGTGTACAAACTGGACTGCGACTGTGGGCTCTCTTACATCGGGCAAACAAAGAGAAGTATAGGAACCCGCGTTAAAGAACACATAGCCGACGTCAAGCATAGGCGCGAAAATAAGTCTGCAGTATGCGAACATTCCCAAGAGGGGCCCAACCATTACATCAGATTTGATAAACTGCAAGTACTCGCTAGAGAACAACGATTCATCCCTAGGATGATACGCGAGGCTATTGAAATTAAAAAACATCCTAATTTTAATAGAGAAGATGGTTGGAGTCTACCACCAGCCTGGGACCCCATCATACAAAATATTAAATCCCAGCCCCAACACCATACTGCCAGACCAAAAGATACTGTAAGCTCTTTCTGCGTAAAACGGAACGCACCCGATTAAATTAAATGAGGGTATACAAGCTACTAACTAATTATGAGATGACCAACACCTCAGTCTCCCTGTGACCACGGACCCTGCAAAGGATCCGAAACGTCAGGATAAACATTAAATAATGTAAAGTAAAATAAACGCGAGTAGATCCGTAAAAGTTGTTTCATTTAAATTAATCAGTGTGGCTTGTATCTTGTCTGTTGGGAAAGGTTCAAGCGGGTGGTGTTTTATATTAGATTTTATGAGTACTGCCGTTCCTCCATGCGCTTTTCCCTATAAAAAATACATTAAATCAATAAAACAAACATTACACACACTACCATGCATTTGACACACACGCATATACTCTTTTCAAAAATGGACGAGGAGCGGCCGAAATCTGTCAATCAATGCCAATCCAAACTCACATTCTATCTTTTTTAATTTTTCATTGCTAAGGATACAATCCGTGCAGTCTTAATAAAATTACGGTCGAATTTCGACTACTGGGCGACCACTAGTCTTCATAAAATGTCATCATCATCACCATCAAATATAAAAATATAAAATGTATTTTTATTAAATACTATAAATGTATTCTTAATTCCAGGAACATATACATAATAATGGAGTACTGCTGCGGCGGAGATTTTTCGAAGTACATACGGAAATACGGCCGCGTGCCCGAGAAACAGGTGGGTGGATACAATACATACAAATTGGATACATTCAAATTCAACTCGTTTATTTTCAGAAAATAAATGTTCAAATAATTTTTAAAATTTTGTTGCGAACAAATTACAAAAACTCGAATGTTGAAAAAATTTCCACGAGCTTTGTTGACATTGAGTGGGCGCCTTTGGCTTACAAAGTAAAAAAGTGTTGAATAATTTCGGCGGGCTGGTTAGAACCACGATATATCAATTGGAAGAGCACCTGACCCGGAATGTCAGAAGGGTGCAGGTTCAAATCCTGCTTGTGGAAATTTTTTCAACATTTGAGTTTCGCAGAAAATAAGTTTACAAATATCTATCCCAGTTCAATATTTTCGATTTTAATTTTTGTTTTTGGATTTTTGGATGTCACCTGTTAATGTACCTAAGTAAATAAATAAATAAATGTTTTGCAAAGGTTTTTACAAGTAAGTTTAATGCCCCATTTTCTCAATAAAATTAACATGCAAAACTGGTTTAGAATTTTATTAAATATAGCTGTGGGCACAGCGGTTTCAATTTTCCCGTTTTTGCAACATTTTTCATTGCTACTCCACTCCTATTAGTCATAGCGTGATGTAATGCCTATAGCCTTCCTCAATAAATGGACTATTCAACACAAAAATAATTCTTCAATTCGAACCAGTAGTTCTTGAGATTAGCGTGTTCAAACAAACAAATAAACAAACTCTTCAGCTTTATAATATTAGTATAGATTTTATTATTCATCCTTCCCGGTAGCATAATGATCAGTGCAGCCGCCCGGATTGCGGAAGACCCAGGTTCGATTCCTGGCTGGGTCGGGTAGGCATTTAATTTTTTCACTGTATTTTATAAATATTTAATTCAGCTTAAGTGTAGCAATTAGCACTTAAAAATAAAAAGTAAAATTTGATAAATAATATTAATGAAGTTTTTATTATATTTTTAGGTATTATATTTTCTTCAACAACTGGCGTCAGCACTGAAGTTTCTAAGAGAGAAAGGTATTTGGATTAATTTATTAACTGTTAAGATAAACTTTATTTACCATTGTGAATGCAATAATTCAAAATAATAAAAATAATTTATTATTGCTTTAGAAGAAGAAAAACACGAAAAAATAAAATGTAATGGGGTGCGGGTTCGAATCCCGCTCGTAGAATTTTTTCAACACTTTGTCTTTTTTCAAATTGTAGTTTGTTCGCAACAATATTTGCGTAAAATTATATGTAAATAGTCATAAACATAGCTTGCCTAATTCTTAACTGATCTTTCAATGTTTGTAATAATATGATGTTGATGACGTAGTTGTCGACATTGAACAGGGCTCCTTTGGCTTACAGAGAGTAGATAGTGTTGATTAATTTCGGCGAGTTGGATTGAGCCACGATAGCATAGTTGGTAGTGCACCTGACGCGGCATGTCATGGGGAGCGGGTTCGAATCCCGCTCGTGGAATTTTTTCAACATTTTATCTTTTTTCAAAAAAATAAAAATTTAACATAATTCCCTACGAAATTGAAAACAAATTGAGAACCACCATCTTTTATTAAGTCGGTTAAAAATACAATACTAATAGTTACTAAAAAAATATTTTTTTATATAATGCCCACGAGCCAGTCATAATTACAACCACTTTATTGCTTATATCATTATGTGGTCCCAGGCGTGGTCCACATGGACCTGAAGCCCCATAACCTGCTGCTACACAAGGACTCCAACGGGAAGTACACACTGAAGGTCGCGGACTTCGGGTGAGTACTAATTTATTTATTACTTATTAGGAATAACAAACTAGACCTGTGTCGATCGCGATTGATCGAATCGATTTTGATTCGATCGCAACTTGTAAACGATTCATCGAATCACGGATCTTCAAAAGATTCGATTATAATTGACCCGGTAACAAAACAAACCAAATTGCACTTTATTCTCATATAATAACAGTAACTAATTGCTTGCTTCACTTGCTTGTACAAATGATCGAGTCGTGCAAAACAAACTAAATTGAACTTTATTTTCATATTGTTACCGTAACTAATTGCTTGCTTATACACGTTAATTATTATGTATTATTATACTTACATTTTTTATTTTATTTTTTTAATTAATTACTACCCTCACAGTCGAAAGAACATTTTTGCAAGTATTTAACAATCGATAAAGACGTAATTGCTTTAAATATTATAAAGGGTGTCCCAAAACTCGACGTCAACCCGGAGCCGGGTGAAAAGGCAAGTCAAGCTGGTTGTCAGAAAAATATAAAAAAAAATCTAAGTTGTATGATTTCAAAATTATAGGCATTTTTTTAAAAATCGCAAAATTACACACCCTGTGACAGTCTTTTTACTCCTGTTGCCACAAATCTTTACTTTTTCCAATTTTTTTTTTTGCTGTGTAACCCTGAATAATGCTTCTCTAAACTGTAATCAAAATTTTGAAACCAGCTGCTCTAGCTTGCATAAAAAATAGGACTTATTTCCTAGAAAAACTTTCAAAATAAAAAATTGCCTAGTTTTAACTGACTGTATTGAAAAAAAAATGTACTACGCGAGTTTGGCAAGTTATGTCAAAAGTTGGGGCATTTAGTAAAGATTCCAAAATGGTATAATACTTGGTAAATTGTAGCTGATAACATGGATAAAAAAAATTTTTTCCTGTAAAACCCAGTTTTTAACAAATTTTTCTTACTTGGTGAAAATGGCAAAACTTATTGCTTTTTACATTGGAGCCGATTCCAATGCACACACTGATTAAATTTAACTTAATTGTACCTGTGCTTGTCTATCATAAACCGATTGAAAAAACAGATTGTCCACTAAATTTAGTTTAGTTCTCTTTGTGTGTGGTATGAAATAGGCACCATTTTTTTGTAAAAGTTTAAATTTTAATTGACACAAAATTTTTAATACTAAGGTTTATTTATTAAATTTACAATAATTTTTAAAATGTTTCATGAATGTACCAATACAACTATTTTTACTACAACAAATGTTCGAAATGTCTTCCTTCGGCGGCAATACAAGCCCGACATCTCTTTAAAAATGATCGAGCTATCTTTCGAGCGAATCGTCCATTATTTACGAATTCAGCTGCTTCTGCTATTCTTTGCCGTAGTTCAAATTCACTTTCAATTGGCTTTGAATACACTTTTTCTTTGACTGCTCCCCAGTAAAAAAAGTCTAATGGATTCAAGTCCGGTGAACGGGCCGGCCACGAGATTGGGCCAGACCGTCCGATCCATCTCCCGGGAAACTCTTCATCGAGATATTGTCGAACGGAACGAGCATAGTGTGCTGGGCACCCATCTTGCTGGAACCACATTTCTTTGTAAATGTTTAATGGCACGTCTTCTAGTAAACTTGGTAGATGGTTCTGTAGAAAGTCCAAGTAGACCTCGCCATTCAACGCATCAGGCAACTCAAAAGGACCAATTATTTGACCATTTAAAATTCCGGTCCACATGTTTACTTTGAATCGGTACTGGGACCGATCCTGCCTCGTTAGATGAGGGTTTTCTACATGCCATTCATGCAAGTTATGCATGTTCATGTAGCCGTCCTTTTTGAATGTCGATTCATTAGACCATAAAATTTTCGTTAAGAAAAGCGGGTCATCCCTGTACCTTTCCAATATTGTCCGGGAAAAATTTACTCGATTTTGGTAGTCCCCGGGTAGTAACGTCTGTACTCGCTGTACGTGGTATGGGTGTAATTCATGTCTTTTTAAAATACGATGGGCTGTACTTTTGGGCACTCCGGTGGTTATTTCAATAGCCCTAACTGAAGTGCTTGGGTCTTCTTCGACAGCTTCTAGCACCTCGTCTTCCATCGGGTTGGTGGGTCTTCCTCCACCATGCTCTTGATTTGGGAGGTGGCCCTCTGAGAAGAGTAAACGATGCACATTCGTAAACACTCGATGATCAGGGTAACGAGCAGCGTTTGGGTACCTTTCACGGTAAAGTCTGGCGGCAGCACTGGCATTACACCTGCATTCACCATAAATAAGGTGCATATTAGCGTATTCGCGAGTGGTATACGCAGACATCTTGGCACTAGTCACACGATAGTCCAGGAGAAAGCAAAGGTCGTCGTTGAGGGAAAATAAACAGTTCGGATCCAAATCACAAGCAATCACAAGTCCATAAACGAAGCCAAAAGTAGTTAGTACGAAATCAACACAAACGAATACGAAAACAAGTGCAGTAAACGAAGGAGCGTAACGTACTGATTTGTGATTGTGATGTGTGAGTACAAAAGCGAATACCTGGCGTCACTCTCTGTCTCGCTCGCACTTAGTAAGATGACTCTCTCCGTTTCAGTCACTTTAGCGTCCATACCTATCTCGCTCGCACTTGATAAGGTGACTCTTTCCGTCTTATTTTATTTTATTTTTATTTTATTTTTGCCTTATGAGAAACATACAGCACGTAATAGTTCAAATTACAGTACACAAAATATAATACAAAGGCCAATTAAGTTTCTACCAAAAATTTTACATAAGTACAGAGTTTACACAACTATTAAGAAAAAAAAAAATTCACTACACTACAATACAATATTAAAAAACTTTGACAAAAAAAATTATATGTTAAATATGCAGTTACCCAAATCAACAAAAAAAAAAACAATAATAATGACAAAAGAAATTAACAAAAAATATTTTCATTACGTATTAAAAACTTTACACTTTATTGAGTTTTTATAACTCAACAATGACATATTAAAAATATCTAAATCTACATAGTTTTTGTTGTAGCAATCACACGAGCGGACTAAGAATCTACTTTTTGAATATTGGGTCCTACACAGTGGCGGTGAGAACAAATTCTTGCTTCTTGATCTGACATTTGGACATCTAAAGTTTAATCTATGCAAAAGATATGGGGCATCTACAATGTTATTTAATATTTTAAAAAGAAATATCTGGTCACGGTGAGATCTACGACGTTCAAGTGATTCGAAAACAAAATCTTTCCTCCAAAATTTATACTTTAGTACTTTTTTAAATTTGTTTTGAATTCGCTCGACGGTATCGATATGCACCCCATAGTGTGGGTTCCACACCGTCGATGCATACTCGAGCAACGGGCGAACCAAAGAGTCAAAAAGAATGCGGTAAGTTTCATCCCTCCTAAATACATTACCCTGTCTAAGGACGAAACCAAGCATTCTATATCCTTTCTTAGTGATCAAATCAATATGAGGCTCAAAGGATAATTTTGAGTCTAACAACACTCCCAAGTCCCGCACCACATCCACCCTGCCCAATTCTTTATTATGTAATTTATAGTTAAATTTAATTGGATTTAATTTTCTACTGAAAGTAATAACACAGCATTTTTCAACATTTCAAAAAAGTTCATTTTTAGTACAATAACTGCACAGCGCGTCTAAGTCGTCCTGTAGCGCTAAACAATCTGTAGCGTTAAACAATCAGTCACTTAAGCGTCAATATCTATCTCGCTTATACTTCTTAGAATGCCTGATTCATCTCAAGCTACAATTTACGACTCTTTGGAAAATCTTGCGCCCATTAGAATAATTTTTAACCAAGTAAGAAAAATTTGTTAAAAAGTGGGTTTTACAGGAAAAAAAAATTTTTATCCATGTTATCAGCTACAATTTACCAAGTATTATACCATTTTGGAATCTTTACTAAATGCGCCAACTTTTGACATAACTTGCCAAACTCGCGTAGTACATTTTTTTTCAATACAGTCAGTTACAACTAGGCAATTTTTTATTTTGAAAGTTTTTCTAGGAAATAAGTCATATTTTTTATGCAAGCTAGAGCAGCTGGTTTCAAAATTTTGATTACAGTTTAGAGAAGCATTATTCAGGGTTACACAGCAAAAAAAATAATTGGAAAAAGTAAAGATTTGTGGCAACAGGAGTAAAAAGACTGTCACAGGGTGTGTAATTTTGTGATTTTTAAAAAATGCCTATAATTTTGAAATCATACAACTTAGATTTTTTTTATATTTTTCTGACAACCAGCTTGACTTGCCTTTTCACCCGGCTTCGGGTTGACGTCAAGTTTTGGGACACCCTGTATATTATTTTGAGTTTGGTATTTTCAATTTATATACATAAAATAATGACTTGTCCTGACTGATTCATCATCGCCGAGCTAAAACCGCTGAAGCTAATGAGATAGAATTTGGACTGTAGGTTAATTGAGTGACGTAACCAGACACTAAGAAAAGATTTTACGGAAATCGTAACCTGAGGGGGTCAAATAGGGGTTGAAAGTTTGTATGAAAGTTCTTCAGTTTTGAAGTAAAATACATGAAAATTTGTATTTGGTTTTTTGAAAAGAAATAAAAAAGACGTGTCTCAGGAATTTTGTTTATTTTCCGTTAAAGGAGTAAAAATCGAAAAAGATTTTTTTGGAAAAATCGTTATTCTTAAATTAATAACTATCAAAATAAATCATTTAATCGATCTATTATAGATTTTTCAATAAAAATAAAGAATGCGTTTTAGCATTTTTTGAAAACCTCCCCTAGAAAGGTGAAATAAAGGTGGAAAGTTTGTATGGAAATCTGATATTCCTTAAATTAAAAAAAAAGATATTTGGCCTGGTTTGAAACTATGAAGTGCATCCGCCCGGATTGCGGAAGACCCAGGTTCGACTCCTGGCTGGTCGGGTAGGCGTTTAATTTTTCACTGCTTTTTATAAGTATTTAATTCAGCTTCAGTGCAGGAATTAGTACTTAAAATAAAAAAGTAAAATCTCTCGCTCCTCGCTTGTCGTTGGTCCCGGCTGCATTAGCAGTCGTTAACAACCACCGCCCGCACTGGGCCCGCGTGGTGGTTTACGTCCCGTACTACCAGTGGTGTTTCCATCCATAGGTTTGGCTCGTGCCCCAGCAGTGGGGACACCCAGGGCCGTAGTTAGACTTGAATTTAAGGAAGAGCAGCTGTGGTTACAGGTAGGGCGGAAGTAAAAATGTTACTTGATCTGTTCTGGTCAATCAAATTTTGGTGTCCTTGATTTGTGAACATGTGCGAGTCAGGTTAATACTTATCTAATTGTCGGGGTGATACACAGATGTAACGAAATTCCTTTAAATTGCGATTTCGAAGTTGGTGCCATAGTAAAAGTTGTTCGTATTGATGGGTGGAATGACCCCCATTCGGCATTTAAGGGAAATTTGTTACACCCTATATATCATGACTGTAAGACTAGATGCCACTATACGCTAGTATTTTTTTCCGTCTTAAATCTGCTTTACACTACTTTGCTTATTATTAGTTGATTAATAAGGTAAGGCATTGGTATTTTAAGGTAGGGTATTGCCCCACAATGCCCCCCCTTCGCTACGGCCCTGGGGACACCGAATGAGCTGATGATGATGATGATGTGTTTCCCACTGCTCTGGCGTCAGGTTCGCGGCGCACTTGACGGACATGTCCCCGTGCGAGATCCGCGGCTCGCCGCTGTACATGGCGCCCGAGATGCTCCGCGGCCGGTACGACGAGCGCGTCGACCTCTGGAGCGTCGGTGAGTGCGGTGGGTGGGGGTGGGTAAACGAATGGATGGATCATCATCATCTCAGCCAAAAGATGTCCACTGCTGGGCAAAGGCCTTCTCAAGGATTACATTGCCGTAATCGCCACGCTTGGCGTGCGGGTTGGCGAATGCAGTAGGTCGAGAGTAACCTTGGAGAGATGCCGCTGCCCGTACTCTGGAATGGTCTCTTAGTCGGATTTTACGACACCCACGGGAAGATATGGGATGGTGCAATTCTTTATCCCCGGTACCACACAGGGATGTGATTGGATGGATGGATGGATAAAAATATAGACGGATAGGTAGATGGATGGATAGATAGGTGGGTGGATGGATAGAAAGGTGGGTAGATGGATTGATAGGTAGGTGGATGAATAGATAGGTGGGTGGATGGATGGATCGATAGGTGGGTGGATGGATAGATAGGTGGGTGGATGGATGGATAGAAAGGTGGGTGGATGGATAGATAGGTGGGTGGATGGATGGATCGATAGGTGGGTGGATGGATAGATAGGTGGGTGGATGGATAGATAGGTGGGTGGATGGAGGGATAGAAAGGTGGGTGGATGGATAGATAGGTGGGTGGATGGATAGATAGGTGGGTGGATGGATAGATAGGTGGGTGGATGGATGGATAGAAAGATGGGTGGATGGATAGATAGGTGGGTGGATCGATAGATAGGTGAGTGGATCGAAAGATAGGTGGGTGGATGGATAGAAAGGTGGGTGGATCGATAGATAGGTGGGTGGTTGGATAGATAGGTGGGTGGATCGATAGATAGGTGGGTGGATGGATAGATAGGTGGGTGGATGGATCGACAGGTGGGTGGATGGATCGATAGGTGGGTGGATGGATAGATAGGTGGGTGGATGGATAGATAGGTGGGTGGATGGATGGATAGATAGATGGGTGGATGGATAGATAGGTGGGTGGATGGATTGATAGATAGGTGGGTGGATCGATAGATAGGTGGGTGGATGGATAGATAGATGGGTGGATGGATAGATAGGTGGGTGGATGGATGGATAGATAGGTGGGTGGATGGATAGATAGGTGGGTGGATGGATGGATAGACAGGTGGGTGGATGGATAGATAGGTGGGTGGATGGAGGGATAGATAGGTGGGTGGATGGATAGATAGGTGGGTGGATGGATGGATAGGTGGGTGGATGGATAGATAGGTGGGTGGATGGATGGATAGATAGGTGGGTGGATGGATAGATAGGTGGGTAGATGGATGGATAGATAGGTGAGTGGATGGATAGATAGGGGGTGGATCGATAGAAAGGTGGGTGGATGGATAGATAGGTGGGTGGATGGATAGATAGGTGGGTGGATGGATAGAGAGGTGGGTGGATGGATATAAAGGTGGGTGGATCGATAGATAGGTGGGTGGATGGATAGATAGGTGGGTGGATGGATAGATAGGTGGGTGGATGTATATAAAGGTGGGTGGATCGATAGATAGGTGGGTGGATGGATAGAAAGGTGGGTGGATGGATCGATAGATAGGTGAGTGGATGGATAGATAGGTGGGTGGATGGATAGATAGGTGGGTGGATGGATAGATAGGTGGGTGGATGGATAGAGAGGTGGGTGGATGGATATAAAGGTGGGTGGATCGATAGATAGGTGGGTGGATGGATAGAAAGGTGGGTGGATGGATAGATAGGTGGGTGGATGGATAGATAGGTGGAGGGATAGATAGGTGGGTGGATGGATAGATAGGTGGGTGGATGGATGGATAGGTGGGTGGATGGATAGATAGGTGGGTGGATGGATGGATAGATAGGTGGGTGGATGGATAGATAGGTGGGTAGATGGATGGATAGATAGGTGAGTGGATGGATAGATAGGGGGTGGATCGATAGAAAGGTGGGTGGATGGATAGATAGGTGGGTGGATGGATAGATAGGTGGGTGGATGGATAGAGAGGTGGGTGGATGGATATAAAGGTGGGTGGATCGATAGATAGGTGGGTGGATGGATAGATAGGTGGGTGGATGGATAGATAGGTGGGTGGATGTATATAAAGGTGGGTGGATCGATAGATAGGTGGGTGGATGGATAGAAAGGTGGGTGGATGGATCGAAAGATAGGTGAGTGGATGGATAGATAGGTGGGTGGATGGATAGATAGGTGGGTGGATGGATAGATAGGTGGGTGGATGGATAGATAGGTGGGTGGATGGATAGAAAGGTGGGTAGATGGATAGATAGGTGGGTAGATGGATAGATAGGTGGGTGGATGGAGGGATAGATAGGTGGGTGGATGGATAGATAGGTGGGTGGATCGATAGATAGGTGAGTGGATGGATGGAAAGGTGGGTGGATCGATAGATAGGTGGGTGGATGGATAGATAGGTGGGTGGATGGATGGATAGATAGATGGGTGGATGGATAGATAGGTGGGTGGATGGATAGAGAGATAGGTGGATTGATAGATAGGTGGGTGGATCGATAGATAGGTGGGTGGATGGATAGATAGATGGGTGGATTGATAGATAGGTGGGTGGATCGATAGATAGGTGAGTGGATGGATAGATAGGTGGGTGGATGGATAGATAGGTGGGTGGATGGATAGAAAGGTGGGTGGATCGATAGATAGGTGGGTGGATGGATAGATAGGTGGGTGGATCGAAAGATAGGTGAGTGGATGGATAGATAGGGGGTGGATCGATAAATAGGTGGGTGGATGGATAGATAGGTGGGTGGTTCGATAGATAGGTGGGTGGATGGATAGATAGGTGGGTGGATGGATGGATAGATAGGTGGGTGGATGGATAGATAGGTGGGTGGATGGATGGATAGACAGGTGGGTGGATGGATAGATAGGTGGGTGGATGGATAGATAGGTGGGTGGATGGATGGATAGATAGGTAGGTGGATGGATAGAAAGGTGGGTGGATGGAGGGATAGATAGGTGGGTGGATGGATAGATAGGTGGGTGGATGGATGGATAGATAGGTGGGTGGATGGATAGATAGGTGGGTGGATGGATGGATAGATAGGTTGGTGGATGGATAGAAAGGTGGGTAGATGGATGGATAGATAGGTGAGTGGATGGATAGATAGGGGGTGGATCGATAGAAAGGTGGGTGGATGGATAGATAGGTGGGTGGATGGATAGATAGGTGGTTGGATGGATAGATAGGTGGGTGGATGGATATAAAGGTGGGTGGATGGATATAAAGGTGGGTGGATGGATAGAGAGGTGGGTGGATGGATAGATAGGTGGGTGGATGGATAGATAGGTGGGTGGATGGCTATAAAGGTGGGTGGATCGATAGATAAGTGGGTGGATCGATAGATAGGTGGGTGGATCGATAGATAGGTGGGTGGATGGATAGAAAGGTGGGTGGATGGATCGATAGATAGGTGAGTGGATGGATAGATAGGTGGGTGGATGGATAGATAGGTGGGTGGATGGATAGATAGGTGGGTGGATGGATAGATAGGTGGGTGGATGGATAGAAAGGTGGGTAGATGGATAGATAGGTGGGTAGATGGATAGATAGGTGGGTAGATGGATAGAAAGGTGGGTAGATGGATAGATAGGTGAGTGGATGGATAGAAAGGTGGGTGGATGAATAGAAAGGTGGGTAGATGGATAGATAGGTGGGTGAATGGATAGAAAGGTGGGTAGATGGATAGATAGGTGGGTAGATGGATAGATAGGTGGGTGGATGGATAGAAAGGTGGGTGGATGAATAGAAAGGTGGGTAGATGGATAGATAGGTGGGTAGATGGATAGAAAGGTGGGTGGATGGATAGAAAGGTGGGTAGATGGATAGATAGGTAAGTAGATGGATAGATAGGTGGGTAGATGGATAGAAAGGTGGGTGGATCGATAGATAGGTGGGTGGATCGATAGATAGGTGGGTGGACGGATAGAAAGGTGGGTGGATGGATAGAAAGGTGGGTAGATGGATAGATAGGTGGGTAGATGGATAGATAGGTGGGTAGATGGATAGATAGGTGGGTAGATGGATAGATAGGTGGGTGGATCGATAGATAAATAGATAGAAAAGAAAGAAAAAGATACATTTATCGGCACACGCTAAGTACATCATACATTTCATGGAAAAAATATTAATAAAACAAAAATACTTACATTCACAATGATAAATAAAAACAGAAGACAAAGTGTAATTAACTATGGCTGGCCACAGCACATGCAGAGAGGTAGGTGGATAGATAGATGGATGGATGGAAAGATAAATAGATAGATAAGACGTTTGTTACTACAAAACAAAATTAATACATTAAAAAGTTAAGTAAAAAATAAAGTGTAAGTATGTGTTGTTTTTTTTACCCTACCCTGACAATTAGTGTGACGTGAAGTGTAAATTAAGTGTAATGTTTGAATAAACTGAATATGGCTAACAATCACAGATACATGAGATGCATGTTTATATTAAATATTTTGTCTATCTTTATTTTTGTGATGTATTTTTGTAAGTTAATTAATTAATTAATTAATTAAAATAAGAGACAAAGTATATGCATATTGGGCTGTGAACCTGACCCAAGATATCATGGGGTGCGGGTTCGAATCCCGCTCGTAGATTTTTTTCAACACATTGTTTTATAAAATGTTCAAATAATTTCCAACCCAAATTTTGTTGCGAACAAATTACAAAAACACAAATGTTGAAAAAAATTCTGCTTGTGGAAATTTTTTCAACATTTGTGTTTTTGCACATTGTTTTATTTCAAAGTATATAATTATAACTATAATTTTAATTAAAAGTTTAATTGAATAAAGTTGACTGTGGCTGTACACTTTTTGATGAAGTCAAAGTGAGCTTTACTCAATGTCAAATGTGTCTAATAACCGGTTGGGTGGCGTGGCGGCATTGCAGGGGTCATACTGTACGAGTGCCTGTTCGGCAAGGCACCGTACTCGTCCAACACCTTCAAGGAGCTCGTCGACAAGATAAAGACCCAGGCGCCCATACAGGTCTTATACAATTTTATTTTTTACATCCAAACTAGGGCATGCAAAATCGAAAAACCGGAAATGGAAAAATCTGAAATCGGCAAATAATAAGTCATAATGTATTTCTAAAAACCGGTTTTCACAGTAATAACCGATTTTAATCGATTCTTAAACATGTTGTATGATTTAAGTTTTGAATTTTGACAATGCCGGTTATGCTGTTTAATTTGAAAATTAATGTTTTAGGTTGAATCCGAAATGTTAACATTGAAAAGTGATTATTTTTCTTTAAGTAATTGTTTAAAAAAAACAATTAATATCATTGTCATTGAATCATCATCATCATCATCATCAGCCCATACTAGTCCACAGCTGGACATAGGCCTCTCCTTGTGCACGCCACTGAGCACGATCCGCGGCTACTTTCATCCAGCTCTTGCCAGCCACCTTGCGAAGATCGTCGCTCCACCTAGTCTAAGAGCGTCCCACACTACATTTGCCGATACGCGGTCTCCACTCGAGAACTCGTTTACCCCAACGGTTGTCGGTTCTACGGCTAATATGACCGGCCCACTGCCACTTTAGCTTGCTGATCCGATGAATAAAACCATAAAACTCAAAAAACCGGTTTTAAAAATTTGAAATCGGGATAAAACCGGTTTTAATGTTTCTTTCGATTTTGCATGCCCTAATCCAGACATCAACACATCAACTTATGCAAAACTAATAAAAAATATGTCATATACATAAAGTTCTAAATTTATTGAGAAAATTAGACAGTTGTGATAGTCTATAGGTAGTGCCCATACATTTATACACAGTCTCCCGTCCTTTTCCCAAGAAGTGGTAAACATAGCATCAAAATCTTATAACCTGAATGCGTTCAAGGCGAGAGTTAATAGGCATCTTCTGGGGCAGCTCGCTCCATCGTAGACCTCATCTACGCTCACCATCAGGCGAGATCGAGGTCAAGAGCTGTCTTATAAGATATAAAAAAAAAAAACAATTTCTGTTACCTCTACGCCACATTCAGCATAATCACAGTAGAGCTTCGAGGCGGAATAGGTAGCAATCATCATGGGTTGCAGCCTATCGCCTGATGTACGAGCATATATTTATAAAAATAAAGTGATAAAATTAAACGCCCACCCGACCCAGCCAGGAATCCAACTGGGTCTTCCGCAATCCGGGCGGCTGCACTGACCGTTATGCTACCGGGAAGGCTGACTAGCGCTGGAAGTAAGCGCTGAATTTTTCCACTGCTTTTTGATTTTTGAAATGCTTAAGAGCGACGAGCGAGAGGAGCTCGATGGCGCGTTCGGCTTGCGATCTTGCCCGCTAAGCAACTTTCGCAATGCCGGGTCGCCTGATGGGTGACCAATTAAAAACATCTCGAGCTCCTCCGTGCTTCGGAAGGCACGTTAAGCCGTTGGTCCCAGTTGTTGTCGTAAGATGGCAGTCGTTAAAACCCACTAACCAGCATTGGGCCAGCGTGGTGGGTTATGGCCCAATATCCCCACGTGCTACTGATCATGTGGGAGGCCTGTGCCCAGCAGTGGGACGTTTATAGGCTGATGATGATAAGAGCGACATTAGTGCCATCTATCCAAAGGTGATTGCAACCGATGGACATGCAGATTCATCTTTGCAGATGAATACCACAAATTGATAACACAACGCTATAGTAAATTTTACTTTTTATTTTTAGGTGTTAATTGCTACACTTAAGCTTACGTCAGCCTTCCCGGTAGTTGTTTGAAAGGTGAATTAGTCGGGAGTGTTCTTAGCTAGGTTTGATGAAAATCGGTCCAAGATGGCCGCCGCCACAAAATGGCGGATTAAACATTAGTTTTTCAACATCTGTAGCCTCTTGCCCAGATCCCCCCCAACTCGTCGATCTCTGCCGGCTGCCGCTCGCTTCTCTCCGGGCTCTTGCAGCATGACCCTGACAAACGGATCAGCTACGAGCAGTTCTTTGAGCACGAATTCCTCGACCTGGAGCACATGCCTAGCAAGGAGAACTACGACAAGGTCAATTAACATTAATTTCTTTGATTATTTACATATAATTAAAAAAAAGACAAAGTGTTGAAAAAAATACACTAGCGGGATTCGAACCCGCACCTCATGACTTTGTCACTTTGACACTTTGTTACTTTTCAAATTAATTTCTTTATTGACCCCTATAGCAGCGCCACCCACCGGGTCCAATTGTAAATCTAAACCATTCTCGAATCCATTTGAATACACACAGAAAATTTCATCCAAATCGGTCCAGCCGTTTAGGAGGAATTCAATACAATAACATTCACACGCACAGAAGAAAGATGAGAAGTTATGAACGTTGGTTTAGGTTCCTCCAAAATAATTTAATTAATTAACAATGCTTTCGACTTCTTGGCGGGAAAGTGAAGAGTCATGTCTGCGGTTTTGTTTTATTTTCTAAAATTTGTGTTATGTCGAATATTAATGTGAAATAATGGTGGATTATTAACCGTTAAGTGTTCGTGAGTGTGCATGAGTGTTGGCAAATGAAACAAAACAGTGCAACGTCACTTTTCAAATTCTCTCGAGAAGTCCACCCGAGGACTTAGTAAAGCTCCAGATCTTTACTGAGACACTCGAGGGGTTGGGGAGTATATCAATTCTCACTTCTCATTTCTATTATCATTCATCATCATCAATATCATCATACAGAAAAGAAATATTGTTTATTTATGTATTACATGTTAGAAAAATTACTTTGACACTGGCTAAATATGCTAATCGCACGAAGCCATCAACAAAAAGAAAAAAAAACAATGCTTTCTTTACGGCAACAAAAAGAGAGCATAAATCGAAATTTTATGTTATTTAACAATTGAAACTTGTCCAGGCGGTGTGTTTAATGAAACGCGCTATATCCCTGGACGCGTCGGGTCGCTTGGAGCTGGCCTTCGTGTTTTACCGCGACAGCCTGCGGTACTTAGTACCCGCCGTAACGGCCGAAACCGACCTGGTGAGGAGGGGCGCACTCCTCTACAAACTCACCAGGTAAATATATACAGCAGGTAACATATACAGCAGGTAACATATACAACAGGTTACATATACAGCAGGTAACATATACAGCAGGTAACATATACAGCAGGTAACATATACAACAGGTTACATATACAGCAGGTTATGTATACAGTCATCCTAATTCTCCTTCTTACTAAGGCGACACACTAGCGCCGCTAATAGATTTAATTTGATAACTGCTAAACTGGAGTTTTTTTCAAACATTGCGGACCTTCCGACACTAGGCAAACATCTGTTATTTAATAATTGTGCACTACTTTTAGGTTGGTTTTTGTATTCATTCGCTAACACCAACAGTGGCCATTGTTTGTAAATAAATGCGATAGCCCGTTTTGTGAATAAACCACGCAACAAAAAGTAGTGCACAATTATTAAATAAATACTATGGATGCTTTCCTGTTGTCGGACGGTACGCAATGTTTAAAAAAAAAAACGGTCCGTTAGTAATTGTCAAATTATCAATTGGTGACGCTAGTGTGCCTTACCCTTCGCCTTAAAATGTAGTTTCAGTTTCCCGCCAACTTCGCTCATCAAATAACCATCTTCTCGCCACTCCTTTGCATCATTCAGGGTTCGTTGCAGATTGCTTCGCGGTTCAGGCCATTCGATTGTGGAACGCTCTCCCCGAAAAAGTCAGACAAGCTCCAAATAAACTGGTCTTTAAAACAATAGTGTATAAACTGTTTCTATAGGAATCAACACCCACGTAAGAGATTCCCTGTTATCTGCTGTTATCTTCTTCTGTTATGTTTAAGTGTGTTTATGTAGTCTAATTTTATTTTATAGTAAATATACTATATTATTATCATTTAAATTAATAAATTTAATATGTTATTTCAGTTTTTATAAATTTATGTACCGTTTACCAATTTTTCTGTCTAGCCCTTAGGTCGACTGGTAGAGAATGCCATTTGGCATTAAGTCTGCTTTTTGTACTTTATTTTATTTTATTGTGCAATAAAGAATATATAAATAAATAAATAATGATACAGCAGGTAACGTTCACACAGGTTATGTTTACACAGGTCACATAAACATCTGGTAACGTTAACACAAGTAACGTAAACAGCAGGTCTTACGGGTGAGCACTCGGCTTTCTTCTCACCTGATGTTAAGTGATGATAAAGCCGAAGGTGGAAGCGTACTTCATCCGGGATCCTCAACTACTGAGGCAGTGGCTATCTTATCTCTAGCTGCCGGAACACAACAATGCTACAAACATTGATGTTCGTTAAACATTGTTATATAGGGTGGAAAGATTGAATGCCTCACGGATGGCAACTACCTTAAATATTGGAAATAGCACAATGTGTGTAAAGGAGACTTTCCTTTATTTTTAAAAACAAAATTCTGAATTTATGGATTTTTGAAAAATCGCTTGTCTTAGGCGGGGCTCGAACCAGTCAAATGCGACAAAAAATAACATGCTGTATTTTATGATGCAGATCGCAAGGGTTACTGATAAGGTTCATTTTTCTCTAAACAACAAACACAATCGAGATAACGGATGGCCATGAAAACTAACAATTATCTTTTAATTTTGTTTTCACCCGTCACGTGAAATGCACAGCAACTACTTTAAAATACGCATCATAAAATACGGCATGTTATTTTTACCACATGTGATCGGTTCGATTCCCGGTTAAGACAGACGATTTTTCAAAAATCCATAATTGAAGTATGTATTATTCTCTAAAATAAAGGTAAGTCTCCATTACGTACAATTTGCTATTTCCAATAATTAAAGTAGTTGCGCTGCATTTCACGAGACGGGTGAAAACAAAGTTGTTAGTTTTCATGAGTAGGTGATTATTGGGCATTCTACTTCACTTTTTCTTAATCGTTCGCTCACTTCGTTCGCTCTCTCGAAAAAGTGAATTAGAACGCTTAAATAACGGAAAAGCTAATAATCGATATGGATTATTAGCTTTTCCGTTATTTAAGCGTAGCAACCATTTTATGTAGTCATTTCTGAAAAATCCTTTTAACACTGCAGTCAAATTTAATTTTTAATCATAAAATATAATGAAATTCTTAAAACAAAAAGAATCGTTAAAATTGGAATGTATTTGTCCAACTTCATTGACAGGGGCAAGTCGACATGGAAAGTTATTGCCAAATACAATTCGTTGTATTGTTTGCGGTCCATCTAATTGCGGGAAAACCAACATAGTAATAAGTTTATTATTACATAAAGATGGTCCACGATTTCGAAACCTGTACGTGTATTCAAAATCTTTGTATCAACCTAAATACATTTATCTCGAAAAAGTTTTAGAATTGGTTCCAGGTACATCATTTCACAAATATAATCATAATAGCGAAATATTGAACCCTCACGAAGCGTCACCGGATTCCATTATTATTTTCGATGATGTTGCTTGTGAAAATCAAAACAACATCCGTAACTATTTTGCTATGGGGCGTCATAGGAATATTGATTGTTTTTATATCAATCAAACTTACACCAAAATACCTAAACAACTCGTAAGAGACAATTCTAACATGATTATATTGTTTAAACAAGACGACGTAAATTTAAAACATGTTTATGATGAGCATGTAGGGTCTGATATGTCATGGCTTCAATTCCGTGAAATGTGTTCAACTGTTTGGAAAACACCATACAATTATATTGTCATAAATAAGGATTGTGAGCGAAATAAAGGATGCTATAGAATGACGTTTGATACATTTATAGTCGTAGATTAATAATTACATATACGGATGTTATAATATTTATAAATCATTTCCACATGAGATTTGGAGGTGAAAGGAAACCCAATAAAATGGAAAGAGATCTAAAGAGACAAATCATTAAATCAGCATCAGCTGTTAAAAGAAAGTTTGACATGATAAAGGATGCAAAAAATACAAGAAATAATACGTTAGAAACAATATTTAAACCCATAGTTGACCCTCTTAATATGATAGCAAATAAAAATGATGAAAAGCACCATGACAAAGAGACTGTTTATAACCCCGTATTTAAAAAAATAAAGAATAATGAAAGCGAAGCGTCGTATTCGTCTATTGAAGAATTTAACGAACTAAGTAGCGAAGATGAGGAAGAAAATCATGAACAATTCCGAACAACCGACAAAACCCTTACTGTATCACCTACTCAAGACCATGATGTGAGTGAAGGTTCGTTCAAATCGCTACAATCATCGCCAAACGTTAAAAGTCAATCTTTATCATGGTCTACATCATCTGAAGTATTTAGTGCTATACCTTTTGGAATAAGAAATGAACAAGGAAAACTTATGCTTGGAAAAAGTCGCGTTTATGATGACGGCACCACTCTAATAATTGGAAATCATAATTTGAGAAAAACTCTCGGTTTAAAAGAACTATTGTATAAAAAGAAACCAAATCTAGATGATATCACAGATAACGACCTTGAAAACTATAAACTACTACTTATCGATACTAATGCACACAGACGTAATTATGATCCATCTAAACCAATAAATAGCAACAAGGGATTTAAATACATGAATATTATAAAGCCATTATTCAAAATCTCTAGAAAACCAACCACTAGTACAGTGAGTATTCCTCGAGGAAAAGGTATTGAACTTGTAAAAAAAGTAAAAAGAAATACAGATTTAGTTTACTGGGATGATCCTAACGAGTTAGTAAAACGACTGCAATTACTGTTCGCATCACGAGATGCTGGTAACACTGGGTTAGATAATGAAATTATTGCAATCATCGAGGAACTTCACGAAGCCGGTATCATAAACAAAGAATAAAAACAAATAGCATCGGGAAATTTGTGCAGTATACTTACAGTAAACAAAGCATCGGGACCGCAATGAATATAGATAAATTCGGTCATCACGTTCATAAACGTTTACGATTATCTGAACATATTGATATCTATAACGATACGTTACAGAAGTCTGAAACGGGAGAATACGATTTAAAATCATCCAAACTAAAAGGCTTGTCGTCTCCAGACAAGGACGATGAAGCTGTAAATAAAGCATATTTGGATAAAACAGTTCAAGAGCTGAGAAACGAAATAAGCCAAGTAAATAGTCGTGTATTAATTTATTTAAAGAACTTGGAATCAGCGAGAACAGACCGTTTATCTTCTATGTTTTACTCAAAAATAGAAATAGACCGTATGATTCAAGCCAAACAAAAATGAGTAAGAAAGAAATTGTAGACGAACTTCACAGAGCGGCGAGAAGAAATTTTCCACGTCGAAGTACAATTATAAAAAGAATAGATGATTTATGGCAAGCAGACCTTATGGATTTTCAAAAGTACTCACAGTTTAATAAAGGATATAAATATGTTTTAGTCGTAATTGATACTTTATCAAAATATGTGTGGGTTAATCCTTTGAAGTCAAAGAATAAAAGTTGCGTTACAAATGCAATGCAAAATATATTAACCACTTCATCTCGAAAGCCCAAAAATTTACAAACAGATTTAGGCAAAGAATTTTACAATGAAAATTTTAAACAATTGACGATAAAATATAACATAAATCATTACTCCACTTACTCTGTAAAAAAAGCTGCAATTGTTGAAAGAGTAATAAGAACTCTAAAAAGTCATCTTTACAAATTATTTAGCATCTGCGGTAAATATCAATGGATACAAAAAAATTTGGAAGACGTTGTACTATGCTACAATAATACTATTCACCGTGTAACAAAACTTAGGCCTATTGATGTTAGCAAAGAAAACCAGTTGATTGTTAGGTCTAACATTATTAAATCACAAATTACCAGAAAACATCAAAAATTTAAGTTCCATCTTGGGGATCAAGTCCGGATAAGTAAATACAAAGGGGATTTCTACAAAGGTTATACTCCAAACTGGTCAACAGAAATATTTTATGTTATTAAAGTCAATCATACAAACCCAGTTACTTATCACTTGGAAGACAAACATAAACAGAGAATTTTAGGATCTTTTTACGAGCATGAATTACAGAGAACCAAATTTCCAGATATTTATCTTATCGAAAAGGTTTTAAAAAGAAAAGGAAACAAACTCTTTGTCAAATGGTTAGGTCTCAGTGATGGTGAAAACAGTTGGGTTGATAAAAATTCATTGGTGTTTTAATATAAACTAAGCATTATTATTTATACGCTCACTTTATAATCATCGATGACGGAAGGAAGTGGTATTATTAACAACTTAATAAATAACATTCCGTTTGAGTTACATTTACCTGGATATCAATTTTGTGGTCCAGGCACAAAACTTAAGAGAAGATTACTCAGGGGCGAACGAGGTATAAATAAATTGGATGAAGCTTGCATGTACCACGATATCGCTTACAATAATAAAGATTGGAACGTTAGACATAACGCCGATTTAGAACTTTTAAATATGGCAAAGAAAAGATTGAAATCGAAAGATGCTGGGAAAGGAGAAAAGATTGCATCATGGATAGTAAAAAATGCAATGAAAACAAAGCTTAAAGCCGGAGCAGGAGTACGGTCATTCATGAAAGGTGTTAAAAAAATTCAAAAGCAAATGAAAAAATTAAAATGTAATGACAACCGCACGACTATAAAATATGCGCATGCAGCTGCAAAAAAAGTGTTTTCTAATATAAAAGGAATACGCTTCCCACGCTGCATTCCTGTTCCGAAAACTGGTGGGTTGTTACCCCTCATACCAATCTTTGCTGGTTTATCAGCTCTTGGTTCACTCGCTGGAGGTGCTGCAGGTATAACAAAGGCTGTTAACGATTACAAGGTTGCTCAAAAAAATCTTCAAGAATCTGAACGTCATAACAAGATGATGGAAGCCGTTGCACTTGGGAAAGGATTGTATTTGAAGTCTCACAAAAAAGGAGCGGGCTTGTACTTACAACCTCCAAAAAACTAATTAAACGGTTACCCAAACGAGCACTTACTAATCTAGATATATTAAAGCACTCAGTTCATATTCCATATTTTCGTGGCGTTTTTATGCGAGATACGTTACCATCAAAACCAAGAAAAATTGAATGTGCTATTCTAAATTTAGATAGTTCCAGAAATCCGGGAACTCACTGGGTAGCCTATGTCAAGCAAAATGAATACTGTGAATATTTTAACAGTTTTGGTAACTTAAAACCTCCGTTAGAATTAATAAAGTATTTGAAAGATATACACATAAATTATAATTACAAACAGTATCAAACTTTTGGCACTACGAACTGCGGTCATCTTTGTTTATTATTTTTAAGTAAGTATTGGAAAAATCATTTATATAAAGGTTAAAATTAAAATAACTTGACAGTATAATTATGTCTTTCACTGTATCCATAACTGGGCAGGGAGCCTCCCTCGTAACAAACTACTCACCTACTTTAGAATTACGTGGAGAATATGAGTGTGGACTTCTGTACTTTTCTACATTTAATTCTATTCCTAATATAGACGAAAGAAATAATAAGTTTTACTATGGTAATAATGAGGTCATTGAAATTCCAGAAGGATCATATGAACTTCAAGACATTTGTGATTTTTTAAAAGGCAATGTCAAGAATACTGCATTAAAATTGAGTTGTAATAATAATACACTCAAAACCTAAATATTCTGTTCAGAAGATGTTCACTTTGAGAAAAGTAATTCCATCGGTAAAATTTTAGGTTTTGCTAGGGAAACAATAAAGGCTAATATAAGTTGCGAATCTCGGTATCCAGTCAGCATTTTATCTACAACTATCGTGCGCATCGAATGTGACGTAGTTGGAGGATCATTCGTGAATGGAAAAGCAAGCCATATAATTTACGAATTTGTACCTAACGTGCCACCAGGCTATCGAGTTATTGAGATACCCAAAAACTTAATATATTTTCCAGTCAACCAAAATTCAATCAGTGCGATTAATATTAGATTACTAGACGGTCATAATAAGCAAATCAATTTACGAGGTGAAGAAGTACAACTATACTTGCACTTTAGAAAAAAATGATAAATTTCAATAAAAACCCTACCCCATCAGGTGTTCAAGTCAGTTCCAAAGGTGCATTTAATAAAAGAACACCGCTTTTATTAAAAAAGAAACTTACTAAAAATAATAAAGATTTCCTAAAGCTAGTAGGCTTGTTAAAATGAATATATTAAATATATCTCAGCCGACATCATACGACAACAGTATCGAGAGTTTTGAATATCATTCGTATAAGCCTTATGTAACAAGTTTCAACAATAATGATGAAATAAGAATACCAATCAATCAGCAAGATTTGTATGTGTTGCCGTCACGCAGCACTTTGTATATTGAAGGTAAAGCTGATGTATATAACAGTACCACTAAAGAAAAGGTAACAAGTATGCATTTTGTAAACAATCCAATGTTATTTCTATTTCAAGATATTCGATATGAGTTAAATGGAATAGAAATAGATAAAATAAAAAATGCAGGTATCACGACGACAATGAAGTCTTATTTGTCGCTGAATGAAAATGAATCCAAAAGTGCAAAAGTTTGGGGTTGGTCTCCTGCAGGAATAACCAATGTTACAAGCGGAGTTTTTTCTGTCTCAATACCATTAAATAAAATATTGGGATTTGCAGAAGATTATGAAAAAGTTTTAATAAACTGTAAACATGAGTTAGTACTGTTGAGAAGCAACACAAATGTCAATGCATTAAAATTGAGCAAAGAACAAATTGTGGAAAATATAGCTATAGATAAAATCGTTTGGCGTGTTCCGCATATTAAAGTGTCAGATCGAGAGAGAATTAATTTATTAAAACATTTAGAAAAAGATCGGGCCATCACACTGGCCTTTCGTAATTGGGACTTGTATGAATATCCGTTACTACCCAAAACACGTAAGCATACTTGGTCTATTAAAACTTCATCGCAAACAGAGAAACCTCGATTTGTTATTATTGCCTTACAAACAAACCGAAAACATAATGCTGGAATGTCAATGGCGGAGTTCGACCATTGCAATGTTCGTGACGTAAGAGTGTTTTTAAATTCATCATATTACCCCTACGAAGGACTTAACATCAATTTCTCTGACAACAAGTTTCTATTAATATACGAACAGTACGCAAGGTTTCAACAGTATTATCACGGACGTCGATCAGAACCGTTGTTGAGTTTAAAAGATTTTAAAGATATTGCTCCTTTATTTGTTATTGACTGTTCTTGCCAACAAGAAATGTTAAAGGGATCAATCGATGTAAGAGTAGAAATCGAAACAGATCAAGAGATACCTGATCAGACCGCCGCATATTGTCTTATACTGAACGATTGCATATTTGAATACAAACCGCTGAGTAGCATTGTGAAAAAGCTATCATGAATAACGAAACTATTATAGTGGATATGCAAGGATTTAAGGATTTGAAAAATAATTTTATTGTAAAAGAGTTATCAATAGCAACTAAAAATCATACGCAGACGTTCTTAATTAAGCCACCATATGCTTTTAAAAATCTAACAGATGAAGAAAAGAAGCAAGTCCGTTGGTTAGAAAGGAATCGCGGGCTCAAATGGAGCGAGGGATTCATTGATTACCGCGAATTTAGACGAATAATAGTTCCTTATTTAAGCAGTAAGAAGGTATTAGTAAAGGGATTGGAAAAAGGAATGTGGGTTCGCGAGCTATGTCAAGATTGCGAAATAATGGAGTTAGAAGAAAAAGGTTGTCCTAACTTTTTAAAATTATATAGTGATTACCATGTAGATGTAAATAAATTTAATTGTGAATATCATAAAAAAATGTGTGCTTTAAAAAATGTTCTGTGTCTAAAAAAGTGGTACACTTTAAATGTTACTTGATTTATAATTGTAATACAGTATTTTCCTCAATAAAATGTGTCTAAGTATTTTTGTTTTATTTACTAAAGGAAAAAGGGTTGAATGAAACGATCTTAGTATTCAATTAAATTATATTTATTTGAAAATTTCTTAAAAACTATAACTATATCCACAAACTTTTTTTGATATATTGCTAATGATAGCCTCTGTTTGATCCATTATGGGGTCAATATGCTCTGTTACCACATACTGCGCACATAATAATGGATCAGTATGATTTTTTTCCAAGTCTAACACTTTAATCTTTATTAATCGACGACCTTGAATCAGCGAACTTTTCATCACGTAAGAATGATGTTGCTTCAGATAACTTCTTTTTTGAGGTCTCTTCTTTGTGATATTTCTCATCACCTTGTTATACAGCGGGGAATCGCATCGCAATTCATCTGCTCTCCAATTCGGATACTCCTCTGTAAATCCCTCGAGCATATCTTGAGCGTTCTGTTCAAAAGTCGGAGATGTCGATTGCACGACCTCCTTGTTGATGCTGAACGACAACGAGTTCTCTTGAGTATTCTAAAAAATGAAATAAAATAAAATAATTAATTACATACATATAACCACAACAATTATCCTCGAAGGGTTAGTCAGAGACTAACATAGTCCACTTTTCACCAAATAGCGACACAATCACAGTAAGAATAAAATTATTTTATAATCGTATAAAACTATCTAAACTACTTACCATGTTGATATTATCTAGCTGGACTACTGACGCCTACACTTTGATAATTGAAATTAAAACTAATTTGAAACCCATTTATATTAATGTAGGTATATGATGACACAGCAACACTTGTATGTAGGTACAATGTAGGTTGCTTACTCGAAAATTATAAGATTTTGCAACAACATGTAATTTGCAATTTAGCAAAATAAAAAAACATTATTGATATTAATAAAAAATGATTAACTTAGCAATAACGTGACCTGATTTGTATTAAATAGGTTTCATATTACCTTATAGTCAGAAGAGTTGTATTACACAACCTACTCTGAAACTAACTTGTTCAAACTTGTTTGCGTTAGAATTTTCTTACTTATTTACCGTCAATGTTTTATTATAATAATGTATATACTAAATTAAATAAAAATGCAAGTTAGTTTGTTACTTTTATATTTTATTAGGTATATTAAAACAGCTGGGTAGGTACAGTAAATTTACATTACATTTCATAATATTAGTTACATTTCCTATTCAAACAATGAATCTGAGCAAAAGCAACTACATAATTAATTATCATTTTTTAATCAAAATATTGATTATATCTAAGTACTTAAGTATATTGAAATACGGGTTACAATACTTTATAACAAGTTCATATTATTTTTAATTCAAACAATGAATCTTAGTAATGATAATAAATAATAATACATTTTTTTTATTTCTCAAGCTCTAAGTATAATAAGATTTAAAAACACAGTGAAAACAATCGTTGTTAAAATATATAATCCCAGTGACCCCAAGACATAGTAGATATTTTATTTTTTAATATTACGCGTTTGTCGTCATTACCTGACAAAGCTATCTTGTTCTGTTCTTGGGTAAATATTTCATGCTTTAAAGATTTAAAAATAATGTTTTTCTTTCTTAAAAAAGTATTTTTGTCTAATACATTATAGTAATCTTCGAAATGCACATTTTTTAAAACCTGTTTCTGTATACCTTTAGCCTTTTTTAATTCCTCTTGTACTGTTTTTATACAGTATAATTTTGATCTTAAACCAACAAACTCAGAAATCAAATTTCCACCTAGTTCATCTTTGAAGAGACCCGGGACTTTTTTGTTAAGACTTGGTATACCGAAACAGTTATTTAATGGATAATTACTAGTATCGAAATATCTAAGGAAATTCAACTTTAAATCTGTATAAAAATCTTTGCTTTCTATTGAATAAAGAAAACTGTCAGTATCCGTATAACAAAGCTTTAATTTTTCCCCATAAAAAGGTTTCATAATAGAGTAATGAAAATCAAACATGTGACTTTTGGATATTTCTAATACAGAAAAGCCAATGTATATGGGTTTGTCTAAAGTAACTGTCTCAGGTTTCATTTGAACAGCTATAAAATTTTCTGTAAAAATTGTAGCACTATGGAAATTTGGTCGAGCTATTAGTTGCTCAGCACCGAAACTTTTCTTTGTTATATTTTTTTCATCATTCCACTTATTAACCAACTTCACGCTAACCCTTTTCTCAGTATCTTCTAATGTCTTACCAAATATACTATTGTTTAAAAGTTTGAAGAAATCCTGTTCAAATATAGATTTTGCCTTTTTCCGTAACTCAGTGTTCATATCAATATACTGTTTTAGGTATGGACTCTGATTGAATTGAATTACTCTGTGTATTTTTTTTAATAATAAACCATGTTTTAGGCATGTTTTCAGGTAGGAAAAATGAATGACATAAAAAAACTTATCGTATAAATTTGGTATCAATTTCGAAGTTTTAGATCCTGGAGGAGCAAATTTTTGAGCACAGAATGGAAAATCGTTATGATAATTATGCAAATGATTAGGGTATTCTAAGTCTACTTCGAGTATATAACCAATGTCCCCGTCAATAGGCATATTTTGAAAATCTATATTTGAAATTTCTAGTTCACTTAATAACTTAAAATTTGAATGAGGTAAATAAGCGCACATAGCATAACCATAAAGATTATTACAATCAATATAAACAAGGAAGTTATCACTTTTTGCGGGGTCATAAGTTTGTAAATACTTGTTATTGGCTTTCGAATATCTTGTAGAACATAAACATATACCACCGCGAATGCCTTTTTGTATCATTCTTAATATTTCCAAGTCATTTATTAATTCTAATTTAACATCTGTTTTTAATAGCATAGCGTCAAAACTCAGGCTAGGTGCTGTTAAGTAAAAAGAAGGATCCAGTTTATAATTCGTCTTACAAGTTTTTCGAAAACTTTCGAAGACGTCCGCTAGTAAAAGTACATCTGACTTAAGATATAAATCAGTGTATTCTCCAAGGCTCCGTAATTCAAAGGTTTGCCATACTCTTTTTGCATGTTCATAATCTGCTTTTGATATGTTACAATTATGCAATTTACTAAAAAAACATTTAAGAGGAGGTATTTCTTCCTCATCATAAGAATTCCAAGTAGTGACGTATTCGTAAGGATAAACCCCTTTACGTCTAAGTAAATTAAAATGTTCCTGATAAGGAAAAAAAAATGTCAGATGTTTGAAATCAATTGTATTTAAATTTGCAACTAGCTTCTCTAGGCTTGTGCCTAAAAATTTAAAAGAATCGACAAAACGAACAGGCATGATAGCTTTGTTATTGATTTGAAAAAATTTGGTAAACGATATGTAATTTTCTTTATTTTTTGCAATCACTTGTATCCTACCGGATAATTCTCCTAACTGTCGTATGAAAAGATGACTGTCGTAACCAGCTAAATTATGAAAAAATATGGGAACGAACTTAGGCAAACAATATTTAATATTACAATAAGAATGAGCTGCACCACGATATCGCCCAGTAAGATGGCAGTGATCTTTTACTTTGTCGTCAAATAATATTTTGTTACAAAGATAGCAATTTTTAGCTTGAACAAAATTGGTTCTATCTTCATCTGTTAAGAACATAGGGATCGATGAATGTAAAATATTATAAATTACAGTAATATCAGATAGAAGGTTATCAAAAAAATGTTTCACACAGTCAGGTCCTCGATAAGAGACATATTTATTAAGGGAGCTGTCGTAGGAGCATACAACATAGTAAGCAAATGCAGCTGGTACATGCTTTTGCGTAATCGTTGTGCAACTTGTTCCAGAATTTGATTCAACTGGCTCTAACAAAGATTCAAAGTCTGCGTATAAGACGAAGGGCATGTCTTGCATACGTTCATAATGTTCAAATTGTATTAGAGTTCCCTGATTAGGTAACGTTGTTGCTACACCACTGCAAACGTGAGCTTCGAGTTTAAGATTGTCGTCAAAAAATATCATACAATCCTCACATAAAAATATTTTGGAATGATGTTTAGTTAACTGCTTGCGAAGTAATTTAGATAAATCTTTAATTAAACAGTAATGTGTGCGTTTTCCATTTTCAAGAAAAAGCATGTTGACGTGATGTCCTTTTCGAAATTCACATTTGTACAGAGGTCCAACAACCTTAGTGTTATTTTTAAGGCCATAAACATTAATACTTATGTCGGGATTATTCTTTTCAAAAATTCTTATATCCGCGAACCCTACTGGAAATGTCATATTTTTGACATTAAGTACACTTTCAAAGTGCGGATATGCTGTCGTTCGGTGTGCGTTATTTTTTGCAGGAAAAAGTGCTGCCATAACACACCACAAAAAGCAGTAATCATCTGAATTTTTAATGTTGATACATGCACGTTTGTTTTTTATGACGCTAGGTAAATGTAAGTAACCCGAGGCTCTCAACGGGTTATATTTGTTTATATTTACTTCTAGATACAAGCTTCGTAAATAAGCCCAACCACTATCTTTTTCCTCAAATTCTTCAACTTTTTTACAAATTTTATGGCTAATGTTTGTGTACATTTCATCAAAATTATAACTTTGATGTAAGATAGTGTTTTCAGTAGCAAAAGATTTAATTGAAAGTGAATCATCCTTATGCAGAAAAAATTCACAAAACAATTCAAAATTTACTTTAAGGTTTGCATAAGCCTCAATTCGGGCTAAGAGTAAAAGTTTTACGCGGGAGCGTAATTGCGTTAAAAACTCAGCAGGAGTAAACACACGCATACGTTCTTCATCGTCACCGATGACGTCCTCGCATCGAATCCGGTACGACGCTATGCGACCGCGAAAAGCGCTATGAACTTTTTCGATACCTTCGCTCTCAACGACAGAACTATTATTCTTGTGTAAAATACTTTTTAAATGAGCAGAGAAAGAATTATTTTTAACGGATAAGTTGCAAGTTGAACAAAATATAGTTTTAACCATTATGATTTTTTCACTGTGTTAAAAAATTTACAAGAGGTTAAAGTCGTTTTTAAGTAAAATGTAATATTACATATAAAATGATCTAAAACCTAACACACAATATAAAAGTAAAACCATTTAAGTCAAAATTTTCCGAAGAGAGTGTAACTAATTATAATGGACCCAGCTGACTGTAACTATTTTTTGTTTTTATCACTAAAGAATACCCCCTCTTCAGTAAATTTTGATTTGGCTAATTTAACAAATTTTTTTATAGTCAATAATTCAGGAGACTCGGCTTCGCCTTGTAGTCGAACCCAAACTATTGCCTTTTCACACCTTTCAAAGCCGGTGAGACTGTGCACCTCCTCAGCGTTGTAGAGACGCAGCTCCGCCACCAGTTCACCGCTGAGCTTCGCAGTCCGACGCGTTACCCCGCCTGGTACACGTCGCGTTAGTACGCTGTCGTTGACCTGGTTTGTCTCGCGTGGTGGCGGCAAAACTTCGTCATCTGACTCCGAATCATTTAGCCAGTTTGAAGCGGAGCTGGACGCTTCTTGTTTTTTCGCAATCGTCGTTGAGGTCTTAGGCACCGACGACGACGAGTACAGGCATTTTTTCTTAGTGCTAGAAAGATAAGAAATGTAATTAAAAAACATACATTACTTTACTTATTAATATCGCCGATATACAAATAAGAAAACATACAATATGTTGACACATTTTTAATACTTAGTTTTAAAAGTAGTCAACGCAAATTACCTTATGCTTTCGTTGTCCGAGTCAAACAAATTGGTTGACACACAGCTTTTCTTGGCAGAGCGTTTAATTTGCTTGGTTTCAGACCTGAAATAACAATAAATATTAGAGACTCGATATTAACATTTGACATGACTCGACATGACCCAACATGATAGTAAATGCTAGGATGATTTAATAATAACATTTGCTGATCTAGGTCAATGCTCCTCTACAGACCTTCTATAATGACTTCTCTACACATAGAGAGAACGGACCACAGCCCACCACGCAGACCCAGTGCGGTTTGGTGGTGATAACGGTTGCAGATGCAGCTGGGATCACCCGCTTGATATACCTTCCGAAGCATATAGGTACTCGAGATGGTAATGGTCGACCACCCATCAGATGACTGACCATGCATGACACAACATATTAATAAAAAAATAATAATAATATTCAAAACTTACGAACATTATTTCGGTGTATATCTTCTGGATGATTCTCGGGGCGAGCGACGTCGGAGTACTGAAGCACTGACTAGTGGTCGAACTACTGGGCTTGGCGTGTCTACTAGTGGTCAATCTGACTTAGGAAGCACTGATACGACGACTACCATTTTTCGGGTATTTATTGGAGAAAAGTGTTTAACAAGCTATTTTACTAGGCAGGAGTGATCAACTTTTTTTTAATTTATTTTTAATTTATTTTTTTCATTTGTTTGTATACAACTAAACTATCAGTGCTAGTTTTTAATTTCAAGATTACATACACCGTATGTAAAAACTGTTAATTCCAAA
>OY720051.1:0-157348 GCA_963082485.1 Eudonia mercurella
TGAGATAATATATTTATTAAAATGGAAAATCTTAAAAATAAATTTGAACGCTGTACTAGTCGCCAGGGGTGTGATTTTCGAACCGATGACTAATTCTCACACTATGATATCAATTACGATTGCACCTTTTTACTCTTATTCAAAGTCCCTGGTAACAATTTTTTGACATTGAAGATTCTTGAACGGTATGTATCTTTGTAATCAAATTGCAAATAATCCAAATTTTATATATTTCATAGCGAATATACATAGCTTCATGTCACTTTTAATTTTGAGAACACCGGTGAGATTCATTCATTTTGATCGAGTTAAGGCGTATACCGTAATGTATGGATCTGTTGGTATTTTTAAAAACATTTCTGAGTTGCTCCCAAAGAAAAAGTTTTAAGAATGATGGGCAAAGACTAGAATTTTTTTCTGATAGATAAATATTACCCTAATGGTGTATATTTTTAGTGTAAGTAATTTTTACAATTGTTACTTTGCGAGCTAAAGGGTTAATTAAAATAATTAAAATTTATAATAAATTGACTGCCAACTTTTTGATGAATTGATTTTGACTATTATTTTTTTCTCTTTATTTGGGTCAATAAACAAAAATGTGAACACAGTAAATTTTTTATAACATAATGTAACCTTATGATTAAAGGCAACTGTGCTACCAACACCAATAGCCACATATGACTCATCTATACTAATATTATAAAAAGGAAAGCTTTGTATTTTTGTATGTACGTATGTTAGTAGGTGATTATTGGGCATTCTACTTCACTTTTTCTTAATCGTTCGCTCACTTCGTTCGCTCTCTCGAAAAAGTGAATTAGAACGCCCAATAATCGATATGGATTATTAGCTTTTCCGTTATTTAAGCGTAGCAACCATTTTATGTAGTCATTTCTGAAAAATCCTTTTAACACTGCAGTCAAATTTAATTTTTAATCATAAAATATAATGAAATTCTTAAAACAAAAAGAATCGTTAAAATTGGAATGTATTTGTCCAACTTCATTGACAGGGGCAAGTCGACATGGAAAGTTATTGCCAAATACAATTCGTTGTATTGTTTGCGGTCCATCTAATTGCGGGAAAACCAACATAGTAATAAGTTTATTATTACATAAAGATGGTCCACGATTTCGAAACCTGTACGTGTATTCAAAATCTTTGTATCAACCTAAATACATTTATCTCGAAAAAGTTTTAGAATTGGTTCCAGGTACATCATTTCACAAATATAATCATAATAGCGAAATATTGAACCCTCACGAAGCGTCACCGGATTCCATTATTATTTTCGATGATGTTGCTTGTGAAAATCAAAACAACATCCGTAACTATTTTGCTATGGGGCGTCATAGGAATATTGATTGTTTTTATATCAATCAAACTTACACCAAAATACCTAAACAACTCGTAAGAGACAATTCTAACATGATTATATTGTTTAAACAAGACGACGTAAATTTAAAACATGTTTATGATGAGCATGTAGGGTCTGATATGTCATGGCTTCAATTCCGTGAAATGTGTTCAACTGTTTGGAAAACACCATACAATTATATTGTCATAAATAAGGATTGTGAGCGAAATAAAGGATGCTATAGAATGACGTTTGATACATTTATAGTCGTAGATTAATAATTACATATACGGATGTTATAATATTTATAAATCATTTCCACATGAGATTTGGAGGTGAAAGGAAACCCAATAAAATGGAAAGAGATCTAAAGAGACAAATCATTAAATCAGCATCAGCTGTTAAAAGAAAGTTTGACATGATAAAGGATGCAAAAAATACAAGAAATAATACGTTAGAAACAATATTTAAACCCATAGTTGACCCTCTTAATATGATAGCAAATAAAAATGATGAAAAGCACCATGACAAAGAGACTGTTTATAACCCCGTATTTAAAAAAATAAAGAATAATGAAAGCGAAGCGTCGTATTCGTCTATTGAAGAATTTAACGAACTAAGTAGCGAAGATGAGGAAGAAAATCATGAACAATTCCGAACAACCGACAAAACCCTTACTGTATCACCTACTCAAGACCATGATGTGAGTGAAGGTTCGTTCAAATCGCTACAATCATCGCCAAACGTTAAAAGTCAATCTTTATCATGGTCTACATCATCTGAAGTATTTAGTGCTATACCTTTTGGAATAAGAAATGAACAAGGAAAACTTATGCTTGGAAAAAGTCGCGTTTATGATGACGGCACCACTCTAATAATTGGAAATCATAATTTGAGAAAAACTCTCGGTTTAAAAGAACTATTGTATAAAAAGAAACCAAATCTAGATGATATCACAGATAACGACCTTGAAAACTATAAACTACTACTTATCGATACTAATGCACACAGACGTAATTATGATCCATCTAAACCAATAAATAGCAACAAGGGATTTAAATACATGAATATTATAAAGCCATTATTCAAAATCTCTAGAAAACCAACCACTAGTACAGTGAGTATTCCTCGAGGAAAAGGTATTGAACTTGTAAAAAAAGTAAAAAGAAATACAGATTTAGTTTACTGGGATGATCCTAACGAGTTAGTAAAACGACTGCAATTACTGTTCGCATCACGAGATGCTGGTAACACTGGGTTAGATAATGAAATTATTGCAATCATCGAGGAACTTCACGAAGCCGGTATCATAAACAAAGAATAAAAACAAATAGCATCGGGAAATTTGTGCAGTATACTTACAGTAAACAAAGCATCGGGACCGCAATGAATATAGATAAATTCGGTCATCACGTTCATAAACGTTTACGATTATCTGAACATATTGATATCTATAACGATACGTTACAGAAGTCTGAAACGGGAGAATACGATTTAAAATCATCCAAACTAAAAGGCTTGTCGTCTCCAGACAAGGACGATGAAGCTGTAAATAAAGCATATTTGGATAAAACAGTTCAAGAGCTGAGAAACGAAATAAGCCAAGTAAATAGTCGTGTATTAATTTATTTAAAGAACTTGGAATCAGCGAGAACAGACCGTTTATCTTCTATGTTTTACTCAAAAATAGAAATAGACCGTATGATTCAAGCCAAACAAAAATGAGTAAGAAAGAAATTGTAGACGAACTTCACAGAGCGGCGAGAAGAAATTTTCCACGTCGAAGTACAATTATAAAAAGAATAGATGATTTATGGCAAGCAGACCTTATGGATTTTCAAAAGTACTCACAGTTTAATAAAGGATATAAATATGTTTTAGTCGTAATTGATACTTTATCAAAATATGTGTGGGTTAATCCTTTGAAGTCAAAGAATAAAAGTTGCGTTACAAATGCAATGCAAAATATATTAACCACTTCATCTCGAAAGCCCAAAAATTTACAAACAGATTTAGGCAAAGAATTTTACAATGAAAATTTTAAACAATTGACGATAAAATATAACATAAATCATTACTCCACTTACTCTGTAAAAAAAGCTGCAATTGTTGAAAGAGTAATAAGAACTCTAAAAAGTCATCTTTACAAATTATTTAGCATCTGCGGTAAATATCAATGGATACAAAAAAATTTGGAAGACGTTGTACTATGCTACAATAATACTATTCACCGTGTAACAAAACTTAGGCCTATTGATGTTAGCAAAGAAAACCAGTTGATTGTTAGGTCTAACATTATTAAATCACAAATTACCAGAAAACATCAAAAATTTAAGTTCCATCTTGGGGATCAAGTCCGGATAAGTAAATACAAAGGGGATTTCTACAAAGGTTATACTCCAAACTGGTCAACAGAAATATTTTATGTTATTAAAGTCAATCATACAAACCCAGTTACTTATCACTTGGAAGACAAACATAAACAGAGAATTTTAGGATCTTTTTACGAGCATGAATTACAGAGAACCAAATTTCCAGATATTTATCTTATCGAAAAGGTTTTAAAAAGAAAAGGAAACAAACTCTTTGTCAAATGGTTAGGTCTCAGTGATGGTGAAAACAGTTGGGTTGATAAAAATTCATTGGTGTTTTAATATAAACTAAGCATTATTATTTATACGCTCACTTTATAATCATCGATGACGGAAGGAAGTGGTATTATTAACAACTTAATAAATAACATTCCGTTTGAGTTACATTTACCTGGATATCAATTTTGTGGTCCAGGCACAAAACTTAAGAGAAGATTACTCAGGGGCGAACGAGGTATAAATAAATTGGATGAAGCTTGCATGTACCACGATATCGCTTACAATAATAAAGATTGGAACGTTAGACATAACGCCGATTTAGAACTTTTAAATATGGCAAAGAAAAGATTGAAATCGAAAGATGCTGGGAAAGGAGAAAAGATTGCATCATGGATAGTAAAAAATGCAATGAAAACAAAGCTTAAAGCCGGAGCAGGAGTACGGTCATTCATGAAAGGTGTTAAAAAAATTCAAAAGCAAATGAAAAAATTAAAATGTAATGACAACCGCACGACTATAAAATATGCGCATGCAGCTGCAAAAAAAGTGTTTTCTAATATAAAAGGAATACGCTTCCCACGCTGCATTCCTGTTCCGAAAACTGGTGGGTTGTTACCCCTCATACCAATCTTTGCTGGTTTATCAGCTCTTGGTTCACTCGCTGGAGGTGCTGCAGGTATAACAAAGGCTGTTAACGATTACAAGGTTGCTCAAAAAAATCTTCAAGAATCTGAACGTCATAACAAGATGATGGAAGCCGTTGCACTTGGGAAAGGATTGTATTTGAAGTCTCACAAAAAAGGAGCGGGCTTGTACTTACAACCTCCAAAAAACTAATTAAACGGTTACCCAAACGAGCACTTACTAATCTAGATATATTAAAGCACTCAGTTCATATTCCATATTTTCGTGGCGTTTTTATGCGAGATACGTTACCATCAAAACCAAGAAAAATTGAATGTGCTATTCTAAATTTAGATAGTTCCAGAAATCCGGGAACTCACTGGGTAGCCTATGTCAAGCAAAATGAATACTGTGAATATTTTAACAGTTTTGGTAACTTAAAACCTCCGTTAGAATTAATAAAGTATTTGAAAGATATACACATAAATTATAATTACAAACAGTATCAAACTTTTGGCACTACGAACTGCGGTCATCTTTGTTTATTATTTTTAAGTAAGTATTGGAAAAATCATTTATATAAAGGTTAAAATTAAAATAACTTGACAGTATAATTATGTCTTTCACTGTATCCATAACTGGACAGGGAGCCTCCCTCGTAACAAACTACTCACCTACTTTAGAATTACGTGGAGAATATGAGTGTGGACTTCTGTACTTTTCTACATTTAATTCTATTCCTAATATAGACGAAAGAAATAATAAGTTTTACTATGGTAATAATGAGGTCATTGAAATTCCAGAAGGATCATATGAACTTCAAGACATTTGTGATTTTTTAAAAGGCAATGTCAAGAATACTGCATTAAAATTGAGTTGTAATAATAATACACTCAAAACCAAAATATTCTGTTCAGAAGATGTTCACTTTGAGAAAAGTAATTCCATCGGTAAAATTTTAGGTTTTGCTAGGGAAACAATAAAGGCTAATATAAGTTGCGAATCTCGGTATCCAGTCAGCATTTTATCTACAACTATCGTGCGCATCGAATGTGACGTAGTTGGAGGATCATTCGTGAATGGAAAAGCAAGCCATATAATTTACGAATTTGTACCTAACGTGCCACCAGGCTATCGAGTTATTGAGATACCCAAAAACTTAATATATTTTCCAGTCAACCAAAATTCAATCAGTGCGATTAATATTAGATTACTAGACGGTCATAATAAGCAAATCAATTTACGAGGTGAAGAAGTACAACTATACTTGCACTTTAGAAAAAAATGATAAATTTCAATAAAAACCCTACCCCATCAGGTGTTCAAGTCAGTTCCAAAGGTGCATTTAATAAAAGAACACCGCTTTTATTAAAAAAGAAACTTACTAAAAATAATAAAGATTTCCTAAAGCTAGTAGGCTTGTTAAAATGAATATATTAAATATATCTCAGCCGACATCATACGACAACAGTATCGAGAGTTTTGAATATCATTCGTATAAGCCTTATGTAACAAGTTTCAACAATAATGATGAAATAAGAATACCAATCAATCAGCAAGATTTGTATGTGTTGCCGTCACGCAGCACTTTGTATATTGAAGGTAAAGCTGATGTATATAACAGTACCACTAAAGAAAAGGTAACAAGTATGCATTTTGTAAACAATCCAATGTTATTTCTATTTCAAGATATTCGATATGAGTTAAATGGAATAGAAATAGATAAAATAAAAAATGCAGGTATCACGACGACAATGAAGTCTTATTTGTCGCTGAATGAAAATGAATCCAAAAGTGCAAAAGTTTGGGGTTGGTCTCCTGCAGGAATAACCAATGTTACAAGCGGAGTTTTTTCTGTCTCAATACCATTAAATAAAATATTGGGATTTGCAGAAGATTATGAAAAAGTTTTAATAAACTGTAAACATGAGTTAGTACTGTTGAGAAGCAACACAAATGTCAATGCATTAAAATTGAGCAAAGAACAAATTGTGGAAAATATAGCTATAGATAAAATCGTTTGGCGTGTTCCGCATATTAAAGTGTCAGATCGAGAGAGAATTAATTTATTAAAACATTTAGAAAAAGATCGGGCCATCACACTGGCCTTTCGTAATTGGGACTTGTATGAATATCCGTTACTACCCAAAACACGTAAGCATACTTGGTCTATTAAAACTTCATCGCAAACAGAGAAACCTCGATTTGTTATTATTGCCTTACAAACAAACCGAAAACATAATGCTGGAATGTCAATGGCGGAGTTCGACCATTGCAATGTTCGTGACGTAAGAGTGTTTTTAAATTCATCATATTACCCCTACGAAGGACTTAACATCAATTTCTCTGACAACAAGTTTCTATTAATATACGAACAGTACGCAAGGTTTCAACAGTATTATCACGGACGTCGATCAGAACCGTTGTTGAGTTTAAAAGATTTTAAAGATATTGCTCCTTTATTTGTTATTGACTGTTCTCGCCAACAAGAAATGTTAAAGGGATCAATCGATGTAAGAGTAGAAATCGAAACAGATCAAGAGATACCTGATCAGACCGCCGCATATTGTCTTATACTGAACGATTGCATATTTGAATACAAACCGCTGAGTAGCATTGTGAAAAAGCTATCATGAATAACGAAACTATTATAGTGGATATGCAAGGATTTAAGGATTTGAAAAATAATTTTATTGTAAAAGAGTTATCAATAGCAACTAAAAATCATACGCAGACGTTCTTAATTAAGCCACCATATGCTTTTAAAAATCTAACAGATGAAGAAAAGAAGCAAGTCCGTTGGTTAGAAAGGAATCGCGGGCTCAAATGGAGCGAGGGATTCATTGATTACCGCGAATTTAGACGAATAATAGTTCCTTATTTAAGCAGTAAGAAGGTATTAGTAAAGGGATTGGAAAAAGGAATGTGGGTTCGCGAGCTATGTCAAGATTGCGAAATAATGGAGTTAGAAGAAAAAGGTTGTCCTAACTTTTTAAAATTATATAGTGATTACCATGTAGATGTAAATAAATTTAATTGTGAATATCATAAAAAAATGTGTGCTTTAAAAAATGTTCTGTGTCTAAAAAAGTGGTACACTTTAAATGTTACTTGATTTATAATTGTAATACAGTATTTTCCTCAATAAAATGTGTCTAAGTATTTTTTTGTTTTATTTACTAAAGGAAAAAGGGTTGAATGAAACGATCTTAGTATTCAATTAAATTATATTTATTTGAAAATTTCTTAAAAACTATAACTATATCCACAAACTTTTTTTGATATATTGCTAATGATAGCCTCTGTTTGATCCATTATGGGGTCAATATGCTCTGTTACCACATACTGCGCACATAATAATGGATCAGTATGATTTTTTTCCAAGTCTAACACTTCAATCTTTATTAATCGACGACCTTGAATCAGCGAACTTTTCATCACGTAAGAATGATGTTGCTTCAGATAACTTCTTTTTTGAGGTCTCTTCTTTGTGATATTTCTCATCACCTTGTTATACAGCGGGGAATCGCATCGCAATTCATCTGCTCTCCAATTCGGATACTCCTCTGTAAATCCCTCGAGCATATCTTGAGCGTTCTGTTCAAAAGTCGGAGATGTCGATTGCACGACCTCCTTGTTGATGCTGAACGACAACGAGTTCTCTTGAGTATTCTAAAAAATGAAATAAAATAAAATAATTAATTACATACATATAACCACAACAATTATCCTCGAAGGGTTAGTCAGAGACTAACATAGTCCACTTTTCACCAAATAGCGACACAATCACAGTAAGAATAAAATTATTTTATAATCGTATAAAACTATCTAAACTACTTACCATGTTGATATTATCTAGCTGGACTACTGACGCCTACACTTTGATAATTGAAATTAAAACTAATTTGAAACCCATTTATATTAATGTAGGTATATGATGACACAGCAACACTTGTATGTAGGTACAATGTAGGTTGCTTACTCGAAAATTATAAGATTTTGCAACAACATGTAATTTGCAATTTAGCAAAATAAAAAAACATTATTGATATTAATAAAAAATGATTAACTTAGCAATAACGTGACCTGATTTGTATTAAATAGGTTTCATATTACCTTATAATCAGAAGAGTTGTATTACACAACCTACTCTGAAACTAACTTGTTCAAACTTGTTTGCGTTAGAATTTTCTTACTTATTTACCGTCAATGTTTTATTATAATAATGTATATACTAAATTAAATAAAAATGCAAGTTAGTTTGTTACTTTTATATTTTATTAGGTATATTAAAACAGCTGGGTAGGTACAGTAAATTTACATTACATTTCATAATATTAGTTACATTTCCTATTCAAACAATGAATCTGAGCAAAAGCAACTACATAATTAATTATCATTTTTTAATCAAAATATTGATTATATCTAAGTACTTAAGTATATTGAAATACGGGTTACAATACTTTATAACAAGTTCATATTATTTTTAATTCAAACAATGAATCTTAGTAATGATAATAAATAATAATACATTTTTTTTATTTCTCAAGCTCTAAGTATAATAAGATTTAAAAACACAGTGAAAACAATCGTTGTTAAAATATATAATCCCAGTGACCCCAAGACATAGTAGATATTTTATTTTTTAATATTACGCGTTTGTCGTCATTACCTGACAAAGCTATCTTGTTCTGTTCTTGGGTAAATATTTCATGCTTTAAAGATTTAAAAATAATGTTTTTCTTTCTTAAAAAAGTATTTTTGTCTAATACATTATAGTAATCTTCGAAATGCACATTTTTTAAAACCTGTTTCTGTATACCTTTAGCCTTTTTTAATTCCTCTTGTACTGTTTTTATACAGTATAATTTTGATCTTAAACCAACAAACTCAGAAATCAAATTTCCACCTAGTTCATCTTTGAAGAGACCCGGGACTTTTTTGTTAAGACTTGGTATACCGAAACAGTTATTTAATGGATAATTACTAGTATCGAAATATCTAAGGAAATTCAACTTTAAATCTGTATAAAAATCTTTGCTTTCTATTGAATAAAGAAAACTGTCAGTATCCGTATAACAAAGCTTTAATTTTTCCCCATAAAAAGGTTTCATAATAGAGTAATGAAAATCAAACATGTGACTTTTGGATATTTCTAATACAGAAAAGCCAATGTATATGGGTTTGTCTAAAGTAACTGTCTCAGGTTTCATTTGAACAGCTATAAAATTTTCTGTAAAAATTGTAGCACTATGGAAATTTGGTCGAGCTATTAGTTGCTCAGCACCGAAACTTTTCTTTGTTATATTTTTTTCATCATTCCACTTATTAACCAACTTCACGCTAACCCTTTTCTCAGTATCTTCTAATGTCTTACCAAATATACTATTGTTTAAAAGTTTGAAGAAATCCTGTTCAAATATAGATTTTGCCTTTTTCCGTAACTCAGTGTTCATATCAATATACTGTTTTAGGTATGGACTCTGATTGAATTGAATTACTCTGTGTATTTTTTTTAATAATAAACCATGTTTAAGGCATGTTTTCAGGTAGGAAAAATGAATGACATAAAAAAACTTATCGTATAAATTTGGTATCAATTTCGAAGTTTTAGATCCTGGAGGAGCAAATTTTTGAGCACAGAATGGAAAATCGTTATGATAATTATGCAAATGATTAGGGTATTCTAAGTCTACTTCGAGTATATAACCAATGTCCCCGTCAATAGGCATATTTTGAAAATCTATATTTGAAATTTCTAGTTCACTTAATAACTTAAAATTTGAATGAGGTAAATAAGCGCACATAGCATAACCATAAAGATTATTACAATCAATATAAACAAGGAAGTTATCACTTTTTGCGGGGTCATAAGTTTGTAAATACTTGTTATTGGCTTTCGAATATCTTGTAGAACATAAACATATACCACCGCGAATGCCTTTTTGTATCATTCTTAATATTTCCAAGTCATTTATTAATTCTAATTTAACATCTGTTTTTAATAGCATAGCGTCAAAACTCAGGCTAGGTGCTGTTAAGTAAAAAGAAGGATCCAGTTTATAATTCGTCTTACAAGTTTTTCGAAAACTTTCGAAGACGTCCGCTAGTAAAAGTACATCTGACTTAAGATATAAATCAGTGTATTCTCCAAGGCTCCGTAATTCAAAGGTTTGCCATACTCTTTTTGCATGTTCATAATCTGCTTTTGATATGTTACAATTATGCAATTTACTAAAAAAACATTTAAGAGGAGGTATTTCTTCCTCATCATAAGAATTCCAAGTAGTGACGTATTCGTAAGGATAAACCCCTTTACGTCTAAGTAAATTAAAATGTTCCTGATAAGGAAAAAAAAATGTCAGATGTTTGAAATCAATTGTATTTAAATTTGCAACTAGCTTCTCTAGGCTTGTGCCTAAAAATTTAAAAGAATCGACAAAACGAACAGGCATGATAGCTTTGTTATTGATTTGAAAAAATTTGGTAAACGATATGTAATTTTCTTTATTTTTTGCAATCACTTGTATCCTACCGGATAATTCTCCTAACTGTCGTATGAAAAGATGACTGTCGTAACCAGCTAAATTATGAAAAAATATGGGAACGAACTTAGGCAAACAATATTTAATATTACAATAAGAATGAGCTGCACCACGATATCGCCCAGTAAGATGGCAGTGATCTTTTACTTTGTCGTCAAATAATATTTTGTTACAAAGATAGCAATTTTTAGCTTGAACAAAATTGGTTCTATCTTCATCTGTTAAGAACATAGGGATCGATGAATGTAAAATATTATAAATTACAGTAATATCAGATAGAAGGTTATCAAAAAAATGTTTCACACAGTCAGGTCCTCGATAAGACACATATTTATTAAGGGAGCTGTCGTAGGAGCATACAACATAGTAAGCAAATGCAGCTGGTACATGCTTTTGCGTAATCGTTGTGCAACTTGTTCCAGAATTTGATTCAACTGGCTCTAACAAAGATTCAAAGTCTGCGTATAAGACGAAGGGCATGTCTTGCATACGTTCATAATGTTCAAATTGTATTAGAGTTCCCTGATTAGGTAACGTTGTTGCTACACCACTGCAAACGTGAGCTTCGAGTTTAAGATTGTCGTCAAAAAATATCATACAATCCTCACATAAAAATATTTTGGAATGATGTTTAGTTAACTGCTTGCAAAGTAATTTAGATAAATCTTTAATTAAACAGTAATGTGTGCGTTTTCCATTTTCAAGAAAAAGCATGTTGACGTGATGTCCTTTTCGAAATTCACATTTGTACAGAGGTCCAACAACCTTAGTGTTATTTTTAAGGCCATAAACATTAATACTTATGTCGGGATTATTCTTTTCAAAAATTCTTATATCCGCGAACCCTACTGGAAATGTCATATTTTTGACATTAAGTACACTTTCAAAGTGCGGATATGCTGTCGTTCGGTGTGCGTTATTTTTTGCAGGAAAAAGTGCTGCCATAACACACCACAAAAAGCAGTAATCATCTGAATTTTTAATGTTGATACATGCACGTTTGTTTTTTATGACGCTAGGTAAATGTAAGTAACCCGAGGCTCTCAACGGGTTATATTTGTTTATATTTACTTCTAGATACAAGCTTCGTAAATAAGCCCAACCACTATCTTTTTCCTCAAATTCTTCAACTTTTTTACAAATTTTATGGCTAATGTTTGTGTACATTTCATCAAAATTATAACTTTGATGTAAGATAGTGTTTTCAGTAGCAAAAGATTTAATTGAAAGTGAATCATCCTTATGCAGAAAAAATTCACAAAACAATTCAAAATTTACTTTAAGGTTTGCATAAGCCTCAATTCGGGCTAAGAGTAAAAGTTTTACGCGGGAGCGTAATTGCGTTAAAAACTCAGCAGGAGTAAACACACGCATACGTTCTTCATCGTTACCGATGACGTCCTCGCATCGAATCCGGTACGACGCTATGCGACCGCGAAAAGCGCTATGAACTTTTTCGATACCTTCGCTCTCAACGACAGAACTATTATTCTTGTGTAAAATACTTTTTAAATGAGCAGAGAAAGAATTATTTTTAACGGATAAGTTGCAAGTTGAACAAAATATAGTTTTAACCATTATGATTTTTTCACTGTGTTAAAAAATTTACAAGAGGTTAAAGTCGTTTTTAAGTAAAATGTAATATTACATATAAAATGATCTAAAACCTAACACACAATATAAAAGTAAAACCATTTAAGTCAAAATTTTCCGAAGAGAGTGTAACTAATTATAATGGACCCAGCTGACTGTAACTATTTTTTGTTTTTATCACTAAAGAATACCCCCTCTTCAGTAAATTTTGATTTGGCTAATTTAACAAATTTTTTTATAGTCAATAATTCAGGAGACTCGGCTTCGCCTTGTAGTCGAACCCAAACTATTGCCTTTTCACACCTTTCAAAGCCGGTGAGACTGTGCACCTCCTCAGCGTTGTAGAGACGCAGCTCCGCCACCAGTTCACCGCTGAGCTTCGCAGTCCGACGCGTTACCCCGCCTGGTACACGTCGCGTTAGTACGCTGTCGTTGACCTGGTTTGTCTCGCGTGGTGGCGGCAAAACTTCGTCATCTGACTCCGAATCATTTAGCCAGTTTGAAGCGGAGCTGGACGCTTCTTGTTTTTTCGCAATCGTCGTTGAGGTCTTAGGCACCGACGACGACGAGTACAGGCATTTTTTCTTAGTGCTAGAAAGATAAGAAATGTAATTAAAAAACATACATTACTTTACTTATTAATATCGCCGATATACAAATAAGAAAACATACAATATGTTGACACATTTTTAATACTTAGTTTTAAAAGTAGTCAACGCAAATTACCTTATGCTTTCGTTGTCCGAGTCAAACAAATTGGTTGACACACAGCTTTTCTTGGCAGAGCGTTTAATTTGCTTGGTTTCAGACCTGAAATAACAATAAATATTAGAGACTCGATATTAACATTTGACATGACTCGACATGACCCAACATGATAGTAAATGCTAGGATGATTTAATAATAACATTTGCTGATCTAGGTCAATGCTCCTCTACAGACCTTCTATAATGACTTCTCTACACATAGAGAGAACGGACCACAGCCCACCACGCAGACCCAGTGCGGTTTGGTGGTGATAACGGTTGCAGATGCAGCTGGGATCACCCGCTTGATATACCTTCCGAAGCATATAGGTACTCGAGATGGTAATGGTCGACCACCCATCAGATGACTGACCATGCATGACACAACATATTAATAAAAAAATAATAATAATATTCAAAACTTACGAACATTATTTCGGTGTATATCTTCTGGATGATTCTCGGGGCGAGCGACGTCGGAGTACTGAAGCACTGACTAGTGGTCGAACTACTGGGCTTGGCGTGTCTACTAGTGGTCAATCTGACTTAGGAAGCACTGATACGACGACTACCATTTTTCGGGTATTTATTGGAGAAAAGTGTTTAACAAGCTATTTTACTAGGCAGGAGTGATCAACTTTTTTTTAATTTATTTTTAATTTATTTTTTTCATTTGTTTGTATACAACTAAACTACCAGTGCTAGTTTTTAATTTCAAGATTACATACACCGTATGTAAAAACTGTTAATTCCAAATACTTTTTTTTTTATTTTTACCTTTAATACATAGGTACTTAATACTTATTGGTCTTATAAAACACATCAATTCTAAGTAAGACAGGTTTAGCCGATAGTTTGACCTTCTGTACTACAATCAGTTACGTATACGATATACACATAAATGCTTGCATTCATCAAACAAAATGCTGCTACTAGCATTCAACTTGAACTGAGCCTTTTTCGCGTTATAGTCAAGTATCTAACCACTACATTAACTACCAGTTATATTTTACGAGTTATATTTTAACGAGTTTACGTTTAAGCAAAAGTATTTAATCAAGTATTGCAATATAAATAAATATGTAGGTTTTATTAGTAGCAATGAAGTATTTACAAAATTGAAGCAATGTTGAAAACCTCTGGTTTTTTTAATATTCAGCAAATTATATAGTTTATCGATTAGTGTGAAAAGTTGCAGCGTAAGTAAAGTATAACATACATATTTTAACATTTGCTGTGTAAAAAAGGTCAGCAACCTTTCGATAAAGCGCTGACAGCGATTGTCCGGATGTGCAACATTAGGACTGTTTTCACTAAGCATGAAATTTATTAATACATTCCATCTCATGATCGGTCTTTACGAGAGTTGCTTAACCACCACAATCGCTGATCGAGTTCACCACTGCGCCATCGAGCTCCTCACACTCTAAAATTATTTTCGATGTACTAAACTAGACAAATGTCTCGGTAACTTTAAAGTTAACCGCTCGGATATCGAGAGACGCAGGTTCGATTACCGTGAGGCAGTCTATTTTTATAACTTCTGTGTTTATGTATATGAATACAAAAGATGACTTATTCCCACAATAAATAAATCTAACCATATTTAATGGGTACGTATTAAAATAGACATTTGCATTAATAAGTTAAACCATGAAAAGGTACTGTTATGGAAATCCTATCTGATGACTTGTTGCTAAACGTGGCTTCAGCATGACATAATTGTTACCTGTTGCTCTGTCTATCCCACTTGTGGGAATATGGCGTGATGTTTATGTTATTATGAAAATTTATGTTTAATGCGTTTGTCAATTAAACAGTATAAACTTAGCTTTATCTTTTTAATTTTGTTTATATTAAAGGGTTATTCCCATTCTCCTCCAAGAAATTGTCCCAAAGTCCTCCACAGAAAAAATACGAATATAATAATTTGTTAATCGATTTTCATTCTCCTCCGTAATTAAAAAAATGGTAACCGGGTTAATCTCAAACTCCGCAGACAACTTCAGAAAATACTAATTTTAGCTACTCTGAGGACAATAGAACTAAAAAATTATACTAATATTTCATCAACATCAGCCTATAAACGATCCACTGCTGAGCACAGACCTCCCACGTGGACAATAGCACGTGAGGATAATGGGTCATAACCCACCACGCTGGCCCAATGCGGTTGATGGGTTTTAGCGACTATCATCTTACGACAACAACCGAGACCAACGGCTTAACGCGCCTTAGCACGGAGGAGCTCGAGATGTTTTAAATTTGATCACCCATCCAGCGACTCAGCATTGCGAAAGTTGCTTAGCGGACAAGATCGCAAGCCGAACGCGCTAGCCGCTGCGCTATCGTGCTACTATACTAATATTTAAATAATATTTTTTATAATAGTCTTTGGAGGAGTCTAGGAATCAATGTTTGAACTTCTTATATTTTCCAAACAAAAGATTGGAGGCGTTTGGGAATAACCCGTATTAAAATTGTTTTTGTCAGCATTGAAATGGGAAGTAGTCGAACTCGTAGGTAACGTGTGTGAGTGTGTGTGTGTGTAGTGATTGCATACGTCGTTGTTGGTGGGATTGATATAAATAAGGTAACTAATAATTCCCTGCACAGTTGTCTGCATTGACTTAGATCAAAAAACACAAGTGTTTATCTATTATGAAAACCTTGAAAATGTGTTGAGTAGATCGGAGTCGATAAAGACAATTGGCAACTGATTCTAATCAAAATACACAAGTGTTTTCCTATGGGTCGAGGTACTACTTTGACAAATGTTATTCATAGTACTAACTTATTCGGGGATCCAGTCCTGGGAGACCAGGAGCCCCATCCAGTTTAAGTTGTGCTGTAATTCCATGTTGTTAAAAACCTTTGCATCCAATAGACGAAGACCTTGAAAATGTGTAAAGTAGATCCTAGAACCTATATTTAAAAAATCTTAATACGGTGGTACGACCAAACTGGCTGGAAAGAATCTTGAGCAATCAGCCACATGTTTTAAAAATCATTTTAAAAGCATGTGAAGATTTCGTTTCCAGGTACCTATATTTAGAAAATCTTAATACGATGGTACGACCAAACTGGCTGGAAAGAATCTTGAGCAATCAGACACATGTTTTAAAAATCATTTTAAAACCTTGTGAAGATTTCGTTTCCAGGTACCTATATTTAAAAAATCTTAATACGTGGTACGACCAAACTGGCTGGAAAGAGTCTTGAGCAATCAGCCACATGTTTTAAAAATCATTTTAAAAGCATGTGAAGATTTCGTTTCCAGGTACCTATATTTAGAAAATCTTAATACGATGGTACGACCAAACTGGCTGGAAAGAATCTTGAGCAATCAGCCACATGTTTTAAAAATCATTTTAAAACCTTGTGAAGATTTCGTTTCCAGGTACCTATATTTAAAAAATCTTAATACGTGGTACGACCAAACTGGCTGGAAAGAGTCTTGAGCAATCAGCCACATGTTTTAAAAATCATTTTAAAAGCATGTGAAGATTTCGTTTCCAGGTACCTATATTTAGAAAATCTTAATACGATGGTACGACCAAACTGGCTGGAAAGAATCTTGAGCAATCAGCCACATGTTTTAAAAATCATTTTAAAACCTTGTGAAGATTTCGTTTCCAGGTACCTATATTTAAAAAATCTTAATACGTGGTACGACCAAACTGGCTGGAAAGAGTCTTGAGCAATCAGCCACATGTTTTAAAAATCATTTTAAAACCATGTGAAGATTTCGTTTCCAGGTACCTATATTTAAAAAATCTTAATACGATGGTACGACCAAACTGGCTGGAAAGAATCTTGAGCAATCAGCCACATGTTTTAAAAATCATTTTAAAACCATGTGAAGATTTCATTTCCAGGTACCTATATTTAAAAAAATCTTAATACGTGGTACGACCAAACTGGCTGGAAAGAGTCTTGAGCAATCAGCCACATGTTTTAAAAATCATTTTAAAACCATGTGAAGATTTCGTTTCCAGGTACCTATATTTAAAAAATCTTAATACGTGGTACGACCAAACTGGCTGGAAAGAGTCTTGAGCAATCAGCCACATGTTTTAAAAATAATTTTAAAACCATGTGAAGATTTCATTTCCCGGTACCTAAAATAACTTATGACTTATGACGATGGTACGACCAATCTGGCTGGAAATAATCTTGAGCAATCTACCACATAACATAAAAATTATTTTAATATGTTTTAAGTATAGCTCAATGGTTTTAAGTACCTTTAAACATATAAAATAATTTATTGTATCTGGTTAATCTGTAATCTGCATTGTGAAGGTTTCATTTCTGAATGACTATTGATTTTTGTTCAACAGCACATACCTCATCAGATACGCACCTTAAAGTAAAAGACATTTCTTATTATAATATTTTGGTGTTACCTAATGCGTAATGTGAAGTCAAGTGAACGTCCTGATTCTAATCAGTGAGTAGCATTTTTAGTAAACTAATTTTTAATTTTTCTCAACGATTATTGTCCAAAACACGAGTGGCGTTGATTTTTCAATCGCGCGATTATTGGACATTCTACTTCGCTTTTTCCAGTGAGCGAACGGAGTGAGCGAACGATTAAGAAAAAGTGAAGTAGAATGCCCAATAATCACCTACTATTATATATTCGAAACCGGAAGACTATTTACAAATCATATTAATTATTCAGTTTCAAATAAAAATAATAAACAAAAATAAAATATAATAAAGAATAAAGAAGACTTCAGACTCTCAAAGACATAATTTATGGCAGTCATCTTCACAGCGATAGAAGAGTGGGATTATGTTTTGCAAAAAATCGAAATGAGCCAAAGTGCTAAGATAAGATATAAAAGTGAATGAATGAAGTATCATCAATTATCAGCTGTGGCTCCTGATAAGTATAGGCCTCCTTTTGTTTATGATACTGCGCTCAATCCTGAACTTTTGCGTACATATAAATAAGTTCTGGAGTGGTGTTTGTTTGAGCAACTTTCCTAAACCTATATTCAGGACTTGAGGATAAATTTGTAAAACCCTGGCTTTTGTGTCATACTAAAATTCTGTTGACATTTTATGTAAAACAGTACCTAAATAGGTACAAATACAAATCTTTATTGTCTGTCTATACAATGTTTATACTAAATATATAATAATGTATATACAAAGGTGTTACGACTACAAATGGAACTAAAATACTTAGTCGCCGTTTTCGGAACTCCCAAAATATTATTATAAAAACTTATATATGTAAGTACTTACTTGTCGAAGTGCGGCGGTTCATATTTTAGAGGTTTTCGCCTCATAGAGTATATTAGCTCCATATTTACTGCGATTTAATTTTGATTCGAAGACATTCAATATAAATTGGAAATAAACAATTCTAAAACAGTCAATTCGATTCGCCTGGTTTGGTCCTCCTCGTCAGCCTGTTGTTGTGAAAAAGCAAGCAAGCTGTCAAACTTTGACTTTGATAGTTTTTAATAGTGACGTTCGTAACATCGAAATTGAAAATCAATAAACTCGATTTCGAGCTTAATAATCTGTCTATTTTCAATTTTTTTATCTATTTTTGGTGACTTTTGGTACTGATTGACCGACTTTAATCTTGTGCCTGATGGCAACAGGTATTTAAATGATCTTTTATTACTATTCAAAAATATATTTTTTTATAATGCATCGCAACACAGTGCTCCCGACGGATATCAATTTCTCTCGTCTATTGGATCAAACCCTTGGCCCAAAATGATCCCATCAATCTTTAAGATTATAATAAATTAATTAATAAATAAATAACTGTACTAGCTGACACGGCGGACTTCGTACAGCATTTCTTTTTTTTTTTAATATAGCCAAGTTAGTCAGCGCTAATGTAGCATTCTAATGGTGAAAGAATTTTTTAAATCGGTCCCTTAGTTTTGAGTTTATTCGTTGCAAACATACATACAAAAATACAAAGCTTTCCTCTTTATAATATAAGTATAGATTTGTATTATTGGCCATAATACTGTGTAAGTAGTATAAGATAAGTATTGGGTGGGTAGTTAATTACGCTAATATTATAAATGCGAAAGTTTGTGTGTATGTGTGTGTGTGTGTGTATTTGATGCTTCTTCACGCTGCAACAGATAGATAGATTTGGATGAAATTCGGCATACATAATTTTTATCCCGATATTCCCACGGGAACGGGAACCGCGCGGGTGAAACCGCGGGCAGCCGCTAGTTTACTAACAAATACAATCTTGATCCGGGCACCCATCCAGACATTGACTGTTCCTTTAATGGCATTTCTATTTCCAATATCTTGATTCGTAATCTCTATTGACATTGTTTATTGTCTTGCCTTAATAGGCCTAATAGGCCTTATTACGTAAGTAAGTAGTTATAAACAAAAGTGCCATTGTGCCAACTCAAATCAAGATATATTGTAAACTCACTTAGAAATAAAAACTGTCAGTAACATTGTCATCATTACATGTCAGCTAGTGAACAGTATTCTTAATAGGCTTAATAGGACGCGTAAGTTGTGTTATTGTATAAAGAACTTGAATACTTAATATACCAACCAACACCCTATAGAACGTAGAGCATTAAACCAACCTATAGAAAGTGGTGGAATCGATCTCTTTTATTTAAAAATAAACTTTCTAATGAATCTATCGATTCTATTTTACTTTCGTAGGCACTGCTGTGTATTTTGTGCCTAACTTCACTCGATAACCCATAAACATTAAACAATAAACCAACATGAAGTGTGCGCTAGTCCCGCCCGGCCGGTCCCGTCAGCGTTGCCAGAATTTTACTTTTGTAACATTTTTACATTACTTTTGACCATCTCATGTTACTTCCATGTTACACGACTCAAAATTTTACTTTTACGTTACTTTGAAATCTTGATAAAAATATATGTAAGTACATATATTATATAATTAAACATTTTCCAGCATACAAAGATAATCGTGAAACGGAATGCAATATAGTTTTTTCTTCATTTGTTTATTTACTTTTTGTCCATTTTCTTCTCTTTCTTACGAGGTAGCCAAGGTAGGTTGCTAACGAACTTTGAAAACAAAGTTCGATAATGTATTACTTCGAATTCTTCGATCATTATGTTTTAATACTACTGATTTCTGAAGGAAGGCACTGACCTCGGTCATACCGGTAGTATACTTAACATTAAAGGTCAGGGAAGTCACTTTCGTTATTGGAACCTGTTTTTATGTGACAATAAAAATAATAAAATAATAGGTATTGGTACTTATTTAATTAGATAACATTGGATCCATTGTTTTTCTTTCTTTCGAAGCTTCAAGAATGGAATAGAAAGTTTTTTGTGTAATCAAGTGCCTTATATGGTATATAATAATAATAATAATATTTAACTTTTTTATTTCTAAGTGGTAATTGCTGCACTGAAGCTGAATAAAATATTTATAAAAGGCTTGTGTTTAAACGCCTATCAAAATTGTATCAATTCTACTACTAATAAAATTCGAAACGCTTACCAAAACGGATAAATGCTCACCAAATTGTGTTTCCTAAAATATTATAAAAAGGATACAATTTATATTTTTATTAAATGCAATAAAAATATATGAATAACTTTTAACTGCATTTTAGACCAAATATGTTATTTTGTCACCAAATAGATAACACCAATATTTTATGCCTCGAGTTTCAATTTGGTAATTTTTGCTTTCTGTTGTCTAATAAATAAAATAACCTCATCTAACCTATCACATGACCTACAGGAGTAGGGCAGCTAGTATCCTCAATCATTTGAATAATAGTGTAAAAATTTGGTGAGCATTTATCCATTTTGGGAAGCAAATATAATATTTGTACAGTCATTTAATTTATTTGGTTCTTAAGCTTAGGGTCTAAAAAATATTTCTAGTGAGCGTTTAAATTATACCCTTTATAAAATACAGTGAAAAAATTAAACGCCCACCTGACTCAGCCAGGAATCCGGGCGGCTGTACTGACCGCTATGCTACCGGGAATGTAAGAAGGTAACCGGATAAAAAAAAACAGGGACAAAATTCAGCGCTTACGTCAGCTTTCCCGGTAGCATAGCGGTCAGTGCAGCCGCCCGGATTGCAGAAGACCCAGGTTTGATTTCTGGCTGGGTCTCGTGGGCGTTTAATTTTTTCACATTTTATAATTATTTTACAAATAATAATAATAGTTTTATGAAAAAAAAAAATAAAGAGTATTATAATAAATAAATTTAAAATAGTTAAAAGTTACTTTTTGAACCGTCTCGGGTTACTTTTGACTATCGGCCACTGGCAACACTGGGTCCCGTGCTCCCGTCACTTCGCTTGCCGTGCCTTGCCCGCCGGGGCATTGCCCTTTCATTATTGAGTTGGGTTTCCGAACGTAGACGTTCTTCGTGAAAATGGCGGACCGCTCAATGTCGCGCCGACTATACGCCGTGTAAAATGATTACGATAATTATTAATAAATTTTATGTGAAAATGTGATATCGATGAATTAAAACCTCTCGTGTAGTGTTGTTGAAGTGTGTTTCGCCATGTGTCGGACAGGGATATACCGTTTTGGGTTCGGTAACTGGATTTTCTTGTTGGCCTGTCTCCATTTGTTTACATACGCCAAAGGTGAGTTTCTTCCCAAAATGCCTTTTTGTTATCGATCGGCGGTGTTAAACTATCGCATTACCATACAAACGATTATTAGACCCTTGTATTGTATGTCCAAGGTGTTAATAAAATGTAAATTATGTTGCCTAGCTTTAATTGGAATCGGTGCAACTTTCCCCATTCAAGGATTATTGTATTTTTTTCTCTATTTTGTCTCGGTCGTTCGGCCTGTTATTTACGTCTGGTGGGTGCGTTTAGAGTTTATTTACGTTTCGGTAATGGTTTATTGGTGTAGTTGATTACCGGAGCGCGTTAACGTCTAGCTGATATACAGAGTGGCTGCGGCGCATATTTTATTGTGTTTAGGGCTCCGCTGATGGCCACTAATGCCCGGCCGTAATGACGCGCCGAGCCCCTGATATACTGTTATTGGGCGTTTTCTGATTATTAACGGTAGCAATTTCTGTGGAATTTGTAAATACTTATTTTAAAAATATTCGACAGCTTTCTACATAAATCACTTTGTTTTTCAGCTTTAACATTTAAATCAAAGATTTTAATTATATTATAGGTAATTAGGAGAAAAACCTAATTTTGCCAACTTTATTTAATTGAGTTCTTCTCTGTTAATTGTGTATGAAATTTTACGTTTACTAGTTAACATTTTAAATGATTCTTTTATACCTACTAGAAATAGTTTTTAAGATAACTTTATCACTAGGTATCTCAAGAGTTCATGCATATAAACAGTACTGAAGTGCCTGAAGGTTGAAGACTCAAGTCCAATGCCAACCCAGATCAAATACCTACCTACCTACATCAAAAAATATCTAAGAAGAAGGACCAGACTGAACATTTTTTATACTTGGTAGATAGTTAATATTGATTAAAATAAAAAAAACTAAATCAAAAGTTTTAAAATCCTACCTATACTGTCTGTGTTATTGTTTCTTATTTTTTTATTTGCTTATCTATTTTTTTAGATAACTAGAGCTTTTATTTTATTACCTACACTTAATTAGTAAACCAAAGTTTTTCAAAAAACTTTCAGCAGTAGGTACTTCAAAGTACGACTACAAACGATAATATTGTCTGAAGGAACTAAACCAATCTAGGTAGGTAGGTAGGTAGATACCTATTTGGTTTAACTACTTTCAAGTACTGCTAAGAGTTTTTAGAAAAGGTTTGGTTTACTAATTAAGTGTAGGTGCCTACCTTATAATACAACTGAAGTTATTGTAAGACATGCAAAGTTTTTTGATAGTTAGCTACCTACCTAGGTAGTCACCTAGTTCTTGCAATATCACAAACTATTGAAATCTTCTCTATCTACATACTTATCTACTTGATTTAGCTTGACTTAAGTAAATACCAAAAAGTTAATATACCAATATATTAACTTTATGGTAAATACTGTGTTTTATTATTAATGATCATCATCAACATTATTATCAACGTCCTAATGCTGGGCTGCTTCTCATGTGAACTATAAATAAGGCCCAATGTCCTCTGTGCGGACATTGCGCCTCAAACACACCATTAGTTGGTAGGTTTGTACAACTACTGGTGATTACCCAAGCTATGGTCCCAGTCACTTTAGTAGGTAGGTAGGTAGGTAGGCCCCTCCACCCGAATCCCTGTTGAAGCCCTCTGGTCTAACAGGGGGCAGGAAGACAAGAGCTGGAGGGGAGAACCCCCCATAACCATCTGCGCCACCAACGACGAGTATCCTTCCACTACCAAAAAAAAGGTTTTAACGACTGCTATCATACAAAAGCAGACCGAGATCGGTCTCAAGGACTCAACGAACCTTCTCAAGCGTGAAGGTATGTGAATTCGGTCACCCATCCGCTAAACTACACTGCGAAAGCTATTTAACATGCAAGATCGCTACATTCGCTACCCGACGGGGCTGCGCCATCGAGCTTATAAACGGCCCAGTCCCGCATTCTTATCAAATCAATACAAAATGTGTGGGATGACTATTTGACTTGAGAAAGTGTAAATATATGCCGTTAGTTTTGTTGTTGCAAAACAGACCTTAACGTCTTTGTTTAAAAGCGTTAAATAACAAAGGTAATATGTAATTCTTCTTAGGTGTAAATTTCAATATAATCAACGTCCTTATGTAAATTGAAGCTTAATCTGGGGTCGTAGACTTGACGTGGCGTACGAAACATACATATGAAATATAGGTATTACCCTAGACACCCTAGAGTAAATTGTATGTAAACAGATTAAAAAACTTGTATTAGCCTAATATTTACTATTATTAAGTAAAAAGATGGTGTTAAAAAAAAAACAGTACAAATACTCGTTTTTAGCGTGATCGATCGAACGGCAAATAAGACTGGAACTAGAGTGCCTATACCTACATCTAGAACTAACAAAATGGATGTTGAAAACAACAATAATTAATTCTAAAACATTAATACATAAATGAAATCACTTGTCAGTTCTTTAAAACATATATTAACCTATTTTTAATTTGAGCTACGCATGAATTTCTGTTAGGTACAAAGTTATTAATAAACACTGAATTGACAGAAAAAAAACCCTAAATTGCCTACTATCTGTTGAGTTACAAAGGTTACAGATGAATAATTATGTCTCTTTAACTGCTTATTTCATTATAACGCTATGATAAGACGAGGTCTTTCAAGAAGCGTGTAAACAGGGCTCTCAAAGACGGCAACGCAGGCAGTTCCCCGGATGCTGCAGATTAATCAGCACGCTTACCGAATCCGTGTTGGTGATCACAAAGGCGAGCTACAATATTTATGAAGCACACTTGCCCGACCCGTGATCCTTCAGATATCGGACCGAGCACTTGGCCACGAGCTCCTCCTAAGAACAAAGAGCTGAAAATATTATTAATCATTTAATTGAACTCCCAAAAGTCGGTTTGCTGGAAAATTTACCAAAAGTGCTGCGTGAAGCACGTACAGATGTCAAATTGATTTCGCCACTAAAACTGGTCCAACTGTGACGAATTCACAATGGTAGTCTTAACAATACGCGGCCGCATTCTGCCCGTCCAAATCACAATGCAGTTGAGCCGATGGTGCATTCACTGGGGCACGCGCCGTCATCGTAAATCAAAAAAATATGGCGTCACTGTTGGATACCAAAATATGGTTAGGCGATTCTCTCTTAACTGGCCTTGCGGCTGTTACTTTCGCGCTTTTAGCTAAGTTTGGTGGGCATCATTGCTGTAAATCTGTAGAACTCACTGGTGGGTTACTCTTGAAACAAAATTGCAATAATCAATTTCCAATCCCAAATCTAAATAATTCAAATGGCACTCTTAAAAGCGATAATAGCGCTACATTGCAATTAAATTGCGTGAAAATTGAGTGAACAAATTATTATCGAGATGGGGCGTTCCGAAATTGCGAAACTTATCCCAATATCGATACATATTAATCGCATTGGAATTGAATTGAGATTGAGTTTGCGTCAAGAGTAGCCTACCTGGTCCGTATTGACAAAAGTATGAAAAGTACTTCTGGCTTTAATCTCTAAAGTAGTCAAGTGGCATACTTTTATCATTTATTCAATTTCTATTCTACTAGTGTTTATACCACTTGTCTAGGTCCTCTGTTCTTAACTTAGATTATATATTAATCTAAGGTTCCTGATTATAATTTGTTCGCAACACAATATTTGCTTTAACTTAGTAAAAATTATTTTGGTAACTTTTTCCTAATCTACATTTTGTATTTCCTTATACACCGCACGCATGATATCAAAGTTGTGGCAAAGGCCCCTCGTCCGTAGATCAGCGGTGGCTCAGATGCCCACTGCTCCGTCTCTGCGGTCAAAGGTTCGACGCCGGCACGTGACGCTGTCGGAGTTGCCCGCCGAATTGAAAACTACCCACCCCTGGCTGCCGTAATGACATTCGCTGGGAGAATTTTAAGTAGCTCTGTCGGTGGAGAGACCGTGAGATGTGAAAAATACAGTTTCTTTTTATATTTGCGATCTGGGTGCCTAGTGAGAGTATCATTCGCTATTCGATCACGTTCACGAAAACGAAATATTGTATGGCGACATTTTAACTTTCATCATTTTCTCTAATATTCCATCGCGCACAAATTTGAGACTCGTATCTTTGTCGCACTTCCAAAAGATGGAATAGTCTACCAGCACAGGTTTGCGGGCAGGGCACATTGCTCGCAGGACTGATGGCCGCTGGGGCGGAACAGTCCTCGAGTGGCGACCGCGTACCGGAAAGCGCAGTGTGGGTAGGCCTCCAACAAGGTGGACCGACGATCTGGTAAAGGTCGCGGGAAGCCGCTGGATGCGAGCAGCACAAAACCGGTCGTTGTGGAGATCCTTGGAGGAGGCCTTTGTTAAGTTTGACGACGCGTTTTCTCTCATTCCTATGACATGGAAACGAGGCGTGAAGAGGCACTTTGTGGGCCGACAGGGTGAGGATGACTGATGCTGCGTCGTTTTCACGCTGCACCAGTTGTCTTCGCGTCTGACTCTATAGTGGTGTCACTAGCCATCGTCATCATTATCAGCCTCTCTCGACCCATTGCTGGACAGGCTTCTTTGCTTATGCCACTCGTCTCGACCCTGTGCTAGTCTGGTTTGGTCTGATAGTCTTGGTTATATCGTCGACCCAGTCGATCAAGACGGATACTGGACAAGGAGACGTCCATGCGGGGTCAGATATTTAAAAAATACAATTTTCGTTTTCACAACTGCAATAATATTCTCTATATAACTGCCGCACTCATAGACGTCAATTATCATTAATGATTACTTAGCACCTGCAATTACAATTACCTGAACAGTTGTTCAGTCGAAAATGTGCTTTTAACGTCACTATTAGAGATTATTTTACAATAGACAATTTTAGGTGCTAAGTAATAATCATTAATGATAATTATTAACGTCTGAGTGCGGCAGTAAAAAAAAAGTTTTTTATTTCCCAATAAAATACATAATTATGTAGTGAGACAACCCCAGGGATTAGGTAATGTAAATACTTGTGTTGAGGTCGTAACCTAGTGCCAATAATAATTTTGGTCCAGTTTTAACATTTTTATTATATTTTATGCGAGTGCTTATTAGTTAAGTGTGCGCGTGAGAGTGAGTGTGAGAGTGTGTGTGTTATTGAGAGTGTGTGTGAACGTACTTATTGAGAGAAGAACTCATCCAGGTCTAAAGTCAAACGGTCGACACGCGGTCAATAGATATTGATTGGCGCCTTATCTGATGGCCCGTAGGTGAGCCCTGCCCGTTCGTAACGACCGTTTCCGCTATCAATCAGCTCTCGAGGGTTGCCCGAAGCGATTTATGTGCTCCCGTAATTCTTTATCGAATCATGATTTGCATGTGGCAATGACGATGAGTTGGATTGAAATCGTTATTCTTACTTTTGAATAAACATCACAAGAAATGACAACAAACTATGCTATATTCTTACATTGTATTAAGTTTAAATTAGAAACCGTCTTATCTAAATATATCGTCGCCATAACATCAATGTTTGTAGCATTGTTGTGTTCCGACAGCTAGAGATGAGATAGCCAGTGCCTCAGTAGTTGGGGATTTCGGGTGAAGTGCGCTTCCACTATTGGCCTTATCATCACTTAACATCAGGTGAGATGAAGGCGCTGTGCTCACCCGTAAAATATAATAAATGTAAATAAATAAATAAATGTTTCCCACGCTCACACCAATTATCTAGCCCCAAGAAAAGCTTCCCTAAGAAACTCGTTATATGGTTAACTAGACAACGGATAAACATACTTAATATACTTAAATACATACTTTTTATACATAGGAAACACCCAGACCCGAAACAATATAGAAAAATAGGTATTTCTAAATTGATCCGACCGGGGATCGAACCCGGAACCTCAGAGATAGCGACACCATGAAAACCGGTGTACAAGCCACTCGACCAAGGAGGTCGTCAAATATACATATAAAAAAAAAGAAACAATTCTTTACACTTAGACATAAGCACAGAATACATAAGTGACGTCATAAGCTGCGGATGATGCTCAGTGGCGTGCACTGGAGAGGCTATGTCCAGCAATAAATACATTTGAATTTGAATATCTTTAATTTTTGTTTCACATTATAGAGTAAATATCCAAAAACACAAATGTTGAAAAAATTTCCACGAGCAGGATTTGAACCTGCACCCTTCTGACGTACCGGGTCAGGTGCTCTTGCAATTGAGCTGTCGTGGTTCTAACCAGCCCGCCGAAATTATTCAACACTTTTTACTTTGAACCCAAAGGCGCCCATTCAATGTCAACAACTACCGTCACTGACATCCGATCATAATATTTTTACAAATATTAAAGATCAGTTAAGAAGTAGGCAAGCTATTTATAAAATGTTCAAAATAATTTTTAACGCAAATTTTGTTGCGAACAAATTACAAAAACACAAATGTTGAAAAATGTTGGAAATTTTTTCAACATTTGTGTTTTTGTAATTTGTTCGCAACAAAGTTTGCGTTAAAAATTATTTTGAACGAGTAAATATCCTTCAATTTACTGCTGAGCAAAGGCCTATATCGTTGAAATCAAGTCGTTGTTTCCCACAATTGATGGGTATTGGCGTAAGCACCGCACTTGCCAAATGCGGGTTGGTTGGTGATTTTGATCACTCTGGCTCTGTAAAGGATAATCACGACACGCTTTGCCCGAGTTTAATAAATAAACAAATAAATGTTTTATTCAGAACTTTTACAGGGTACATACAATATAATGAGTGTACGATAACAGCCACAATGGTTTCTCAACTGTGTCGCAGCTGTTAGCGCCCACCTCCAAAAATTTTAGAGGCATCAGAGCGTTCCGAATGTAACAAAGATTAAATTAAATTTTAAACATTTTTACAAAATCACTAAAAGTTAGGTACCTAAGTGTGTAAGTATGTTTGTGTGAGTGTGTTTGTGTGTGTGTGTGTGTGTGTGTGGTGAGAATGTTTGTGTGTCTGGTGTATTTATAGTGTGAGTGTAGTATGAAAGGGGGGGAGTGTATTATAGTTTATCGGCCGCCGAGGGGTTGCCGTTACACAGAGAAGTATTGAGTATTAATTATACTTTTATTTAACACTAGCGGCCCATCCCTGCTTCGCACGGGTGGACATTTTTTTTCTTTTTGATATAGCCTATGTTCTTATGAGGAAATCGAGGACAAATATCCGGTCACCTATGCGGGTACAGACCGCATCTAAGGTCGCGAAGAACGCGTTACTGCGGCTCCAACGACTACCTACGTCTCTGTTACTTAAGAACATAAATATGCCGCTATAACATTACATGTTGGTTACTAGTAGCATTGTTGTTTCGGCAATAAGAGATAAGATAGCCGGTGCCCCAGTAGTTGATGATTTATTTTTATTGAAATACGAGATGACACCCAAGAAGCAGGTGGTATATATCCAATTGTTGCTAGACTAAAATCAGTTGCTGACGCCTATTTTTAATTACTAGTGGTCGCCTAGTGGCCGAAATTCGACCGTAATTTTATTAAGGCTGCACGGATTGTATCCTAAGCAATGAAAAGTTAAAAAGGTAGAGTGTGAGTTTGGATTGGCATTGACAGATGTCGGCCGCATTAAAGACAAACAATAGGTACGTGTGTGTCAAATACATATGCGTGTGTATCAAATACATGGTAGTGTGTGTAATGTTGTTTTTGTTGATTTAATGTAGTTTTTATGCATAATTAAAAAAAAAATTAACATTCGGATAACCTTCTCTATATAAACTATAGGTGTACGAAATTTCATACTCCTCCGTCCCCGCAATTTTCGTAAAAACGGGTACAAAGTTTTTGCTTCACGTATTAATATATAGATATAAGCCAGAGGGTCGACCGCCTAACTTTCTCGCTTTCTATCGCTTTGAAGGCGAGGCGAGGAGGAGGCGTCATCTTGTCATTTCGAAAGCAATATGAAAGTAATATCGAAAGCTATAGGCTATAGCTTTCGATATTATTTGATATTATATTCCGATATTATATTAGAAAGGGAGGCGAGGACCTCGCTTTCAAAGCGATCGAAAGCGAGAGCGTTAGGCGGTTGGGGGGCTGGTCGCAGTTCCGTCTCTCGAGCTTCAGTCTTACATTGCGAACACAGGAAGATATAGGTAACCCACCAAGCTAGCGGGTTGATGACTTGGTCTGTTTGAACGTGCTAACAACGACCAGGAATGACGATAATCACGGAGCGATACTTATATGTTGAAATATAAAGGAAAAAACTCAATAAAAATGGTAGGTATATTTTCCATAACGTTTTCAATCGAATCACTCTTTTTAGCGTCCATTTTTTTTTTATACGATTTCCATTATAAATACATTTTCTAACGCGATTTACGATCTATCGGCCGTTTTACTTTCTTCCGGAAGTTTGGTGATGTATATTTTAAATGCGTCAATAAAAGGGCTATAAACGAGTGCGTGCCGCCCGCCGCCGCGCCCGCCGACTCCGGAGTCCGGACGGTTCGTGCGTAAATTAGGCGGGCGACGGCCGCCATCCCTGTTGAGTGCAAAGGAATTAAAGTTAATTCTGCCACATTAAAATTTCAGCGTTTTGTTACAATTTAATTATGAAATGGAAATTTTGTAAAACCCAGAGCGTTATGCAGATAGAGCGGAGCAATTTCTGTAAACAGCAAACGCAGTACCGATTATAATTTAAAGAAATATCACTTCAGTATAATTACTTTACTAGATTAATTTATTATTTCAAAATTAAAATAATAATCCTCATACTTATATTTCAGACCAGTTAAAGCCAAATCTTGTCGGTAACAAAACAATAATATGTTGTGGCCATGCAGCTCAGAAATCAGAATGTTGCAGTTATTGATATATTGATTTTATAGAGCAATCGCTAAATACTTGGAATCATGTGTGCGGAAACATTGCTAGTAGAAGCATGATTTCAGAGCATCCGTAAATACCACATGTGGTAGATACCTATAAAGACTAGAAAATCATTCTTATTTAGATACTAGCTGTACCCCGCGGTTTCACCTGCGGAAATATTTTCCCGTTTTTGCAACATTTTTCATTGCTGCTCCACTCCTATTAATCATAGCGTGATGAAATATAGCCTATAGCCTTCCTCAATAAATGGACTATTCAACACAAAAATAATTTTTCAATTCGAACCAGAGCCCGTAGCCAAAGTAACATTACAAAAACGATAGCGAAACGATAGCGAAGTTAGAAAAGAATAAATATATGGGATTGACATGACGTTGACCACGTGATTTAGCGCGGCTTATGTCAATCCCATACATTTTGTTCTTTTAGAACTTCGCTATCGTTTTTGTAATGTTACTTTGGCTAAGGGCCCAGTAGTTCCTGAGATTAGCGCGTTCAACCAAACAAACAAACAAACTCTTCGGCTTTATAATATTAGTCTAAATATAATATAAAAATACGTGAAAAATATAATAATTTTTTTAAATAGTTAGGCTTGCATTTGACTACTATCTCACCTGATGGTAAGTGATGATGTAGCCTACGATGTAACATGCTTGCCTAGAAGGTACCGATTCACTAGTGGTTTGAAGACCCCAATATTATATTTAATATTGAATAATATAGTGTCATAAAAAGCTGTTAGCTATCGTGAAACAAATAAAGAAAATAAAAAAAATAAAACCGTGGTGATTAAGCCATTACCCATCAATTGTAGTGATTACAACGATGGAAGCCTTTGCCCAGCTATGGGACAGTCTTAGGCTATTATAACATAACATCATAAAAAATATAATATAATATTTTAAATGTTGGCCCTTCCTGCGATCCTTGGGGTACACCAGATACGTAATATTAACGGATCTGTAGGTAGATGAAATATATAAGGTATCCCAAGTATTTTTAACTGAAAACAGACCCTTTCACATATCCACAGTTGTTTATGATATAATATTTTAAATATTGGCCCTTCCTGCGATCCTTGGGGTACACCAGAGACGTAATATTAACAGATCTGAAGGTAGATGAAATATATAAGGTATCCCAAGTATTTTTAACTGAAAACAGACCCTTTCACATATCCACAGTTGTTTATGATATAATATTTTAAATATTGGCCCTTCCTGCGATCCTTGGGGTACACCAGAGACGTAATATTAACAGATCTGTAGGTAGATGAAATATATAAGGTATCCCAAGTATTTTTAACTGAAAACAGACCCTTTCACATATCCACAGTTGTTATTAGAAATACCACGGCACAGCGGTGCGACGAACGTGATCGGTATACAAGAAACAGGTGGGCATGATATTTTTATTCTTGTTGTGCAAAAGGAATACAGAATACACAGACGGGGACGCGGTTTTCTCGCGATTCGAATTGATACTTACCTACCCTGTGTGAAATAAGTAGGGTTGTGGTACCGGTAGATTGATAATGAGGGGCTCGATGACGCAGTGGATAACGCGCCCGGTCTGCGAGTGCTGAGGTTAAGCAACTTTCGCAAAGGCCGGTTTTTATCATAACGAGCTCCTCCGTGCTTCGGAAGGCACGTAAAGCCGTTGATCCCGGCTGCTTTAGGAGTCGTTAACAACCACTAATCCGCACTAGGCCCGCGTGGTAGTTTATGGCCCGTTCTCCCTATCCATCCATAGGGAAGGTTCGTGCCCCAGCAGTGGGGACATACAATGAGCTGATGATGATGATGATGATGATGTGGTACCGGTGCGGTGTTCGACAGGAACCAGATATCGCCATTTTTGTCCTTTAATCGCTAAAAATAGGAGTCGGCAGCTGGTTTTAGTTTTACGCAACAATTGAATACAGAGGGCCTAGTGAGAGTTAGTTTTGACATGCGATCACGTTACATGAGAATTTGTATGGCAAAATTTTAACTGTTCTCGTTTGCCGTCACAGGAGGCGCTGCTAAAATGCTATGCTAATTTTCGTTTTCGTAAACGTAATCGAATGAGTACGGATAGTGAACAAAACTCACGCGACCACCACCTTAGCTGTCATATGAAAATCTGTTATTTTTTGGCGATGAAAACTCTGTCAAACCCTTTTTTTTTTGAAAAAGAGTTTGCTGATTGTCTCAGATGGCATTTTCAGCTTCACCGGGCTTTTTTGAGGGCGGCGAGGAACGTAAAGGGTCCCTCAAGCCGTGTGAAACGAGTCACCTTCAGAGGTTTTCTAGAGGGAACGGCATCGCGCACTAGTGCGCGTCCCCGTGCCCTACTAGATTCTCCGAAGGGTTCGGATCGGATCGGGGGGCGGAACCACCCGAGGGCGCCTCTAAAGGCTCGGACCTCGGCTCGGGTAGACCGGGCCGTGGAGGAGGAGAGAAGCGCCCAGGTACATGTCTGTACCTGGCATAGAGCGCGTGTGAACCGGTTCTTCGTACCCTTGCTCTACGAGTACGGTGTCTTGGACCTAAGCTAGTGTGCATGTTTAGTGTATTCTGTAAATGTGTAGTGACATTTAGAGGATCGGGCGGGGGGCTCTGTCAAACCCACAAGAACTTAGCAACTAGCAGCTGAGCAACAATTAGAAGTCACTTACATTAGAATAATTCTTATAAACGGGACTATTACTATGTTTGTTTGTTGTTTTTTGTGAACCCCGGAAAGGATCACCTGTATTTTTTCCCCCCTTTATCTCTCGGTCTTGTATCGAAAGAACGTACCAATTAAATAAGTTGTCGTACACTGGTGACATTCCCCTAATGAGTTTTTTTATTATTTTGATACCCTTACGTAGGACATCTAATGTTGATTCGTATAAAAAGGTTTGATGTGAATGTTACATGCTTTTAGTTTTGTATAGTAGATTGTTTGGTTCAGTTATTGGTTTTTATTTATTGTTATAATAAAACCTTTACACGCAAGAACCTTCCCTATTAAGGCGAAGGGTAAGACACACTAGCGCCACCAATTAAGAATTTGACAATTACTAACGGACCGGATCTTTTTTTAAACATTGCGCACCGTCCGATAACAGGAAAGCATCCATAGTATTTATTTAAAAATTGTGCAAGTACTTTTTGTTGCGTGGTTTATTCACAAAACGGGCTATCGCATTTATTCACAAACAATGGCAACTGTAGGTGTTAGCGAATGAATACAAAAACAAATCTAAAAGTAGTGCACAAGATGTTTGCCTAGTGCCGGAAAGTCCGCAATGTTTGAAAAAAAATCCAGTTTAGTAGTTATCAAATTAAATCCATTAGCGGCGCTAGTGTGCCTTACCCTTAATAGAAACACCACATGGAGAACGAGTAATAATCCACATGGGCCAGTACGGTGCGGTGGTGGATGACGACTGCTAATGCAACCGGGACCAACGGCTTTACGTGCCTTCCGAAGCACGGAGGAGCTCGAGATTATACATTGCCGGTCACCCATCCGATGACCGGTCTTAGAGTACGCTGCTTAATTTCAGCAATCGCAGACAGAGTGCGTTTTACCACTGCGTGCATCCTCCCTCACGGTTGCAGTTTTGTTATGTAACTTAAATTGTATATTACATGTCATAGTGGCCCCAGTTTTCGACATAGTACCTCCGACATGGTCACCAGTTTTCGTCACCAAAAAATATTATAAAATTTCTTTGAAATTTAACTGAATGATAGATAGGAAGCAAGTGGTCTGTATTAAACTGTCGCTAAAGCTAGAAATCAGTTTTCAGACCCCTATTTCTAATGATTAAAGGGAAAAAGTGTCGATCACTGGATCCTGTCGAACACTGCTGCCTCTGCCCTAATTTAACTCTTGAAAAAAAAGGAAGTTAAAAAAAACTCTTGAACTCTTGAGGTCCTTGCCAGCTCTTCTCGGTCGGAGGCTCTCCCAAAATCCGAACTGGTGGTAGATTCAAAAATTGTATTTCTTTCAACTAAATTCTAGTTTATGATTATGATGAGAGACCGATGTCCTAACCACACAGGCTTAGTCTCGCCAGCTCACAGACAGTTATATGTTCACCCATCCAAGGGTCGAACCTTGTAAAAATTGCTTAACTTTCACGATAGTAATTTGTCAGAGACCAGCGGAGTAAAGACGAGATTTTTTTTTGCTAATAACTAGATATAAACCAGTAGCCAATTAACCAGTAACCAGTACTACTATCATAGCAATCGACGCTTGTCTTAGAATATAATTATCAAGTCGCAATGTCGCTCGACCGCTTTAAGCATCAAGATGAGATTTCCGAGTCGTTTTTTATAAGAAACCCTTAGTAGGGTCTGATCATGTACCTATAGAGTAGTAAACCTGTGACTGTCCCACGACTGGGCAAAGGCTTTCAAACTTTGAAATCAAGTCATCATCACAATTGATGGGAAATGGCACTTGTCAAACGCGGGTTGGTAATCTAATCAACCCGGGCTATGCATCGAAGATCCGGAGCCGTATGCGTAGTGCACTTGACTTGACATGTCACCTCGTTTTTTTTTTATGCCTTATAAGGCAGCTCTTGACCTCGATCTCGCCTGATGGTGAGCGTAGATGAGGTCTACAATGGAGCGAGCTGCCTTAGAAGATGCCTATTAACTCTCGCCTTGAAGGAATTCAGATTATAAGTTTTTGGGAACACAGACGATGGCAGAGAATTCCACTCCCTGCCAGTGTGCAGTAAAATGATGACATGAAGCGCTTAGTGCGACATGGTGGAATTTCTACTAGGTGGAGATGATATCCTGCAGTACGTCTGGAGGTTCGGTGGTAAAAGAGCGATGGTGGTATGAGCTCGAAAAGCTCCCCGGCACACTCTCCGTAGTAAAGTCGGTAAAAGACACACAGGCAGGCGACACGACGCCGGTGTGCGAGGCTGGTAAGCTTGGCCTCGACAAGCGCGTCATCACCAATGAGCCTTATAGCTCTGCGTTCCACCGAGTCGAGTGCGGCCAACTGGTATTTGGCAGATCCGTCCCAAAAGTGACTGCAGTATTCCATGCACGATTTGCATGCATTCCATGCATGCCTCGTGCATTATTTCAATACTTTGCCATTTTAAACTCTGTGATACACTTTTCCGACTTTGGAATAGGAATACCTTCGGGTATATGATCTTTTTTGTTATTCAAATTCAAATTCAAAATCATTTTATTCAGTTTAGGCTACAAGTAGCTCTTATGAATGTCACTATGCCATCGGTTCGTAAGTCTACTCTGGGCGGGAGATCTTGTACTGAGAAGAACCGGCAAGAAACTCAGCAAGTGTCCAGATCTTTTCTCCCTTACAGCGTCAAAAATATTGAAAAATGCCCGATCATAGCAGGACACTTTCCATTACAAATAAACACAAAAACATACTTATAGAAGACAACCACAACATGTAAAAAAAAAAAAAATAATTCTAGGTTAACAAATTTACATCAGGCAAAAGTTTCAATTTCCACAATGTCATACAGTACCACTACAGCATTCTAGTAAAAGTCAAAAATTGTTTTAAAAGAACAAAGTCAAATTATAGTGAATAATACTAAAAATAAGATAAGTATGCAAAAGCAGACCAGCCTCCACAGGCGGCACCCGTTCACGAGTATGACATATGAATCAGCCATCGCTTCGCTCAACCATATTTAAGGGAACGTAACGACCCGACGCACACGCCACCACTGCAGAGACAATAAAGAGAGCATGACACACTCAAGATACTCTAAATAAAAACTTAATGATATATTTAACTCAACGCTGTTTGTTATCTGTAGGACACTGCTTATAAAGACTATATATCAGTATAAAAATTATATGAATAAATTTTATTATTGTGAAATAACATGTGCAGGCGAGCAGACTAAGATGACCACACATTCTTATCATTAAGATAATCATTAATTTTATAGTAACCTTTTTTCATTAGCCCTTGTTTTATTTCTGTCTTAAACTTGTGTAGCGGCAGTTCCGTTATAGTGACAGGCACTTTATTGTACATTTCCCAACAAATGAATTACCGACCTTATTGAGTCTAAGTTTTGGAACGGCAAGTTTGTTTTTATTTCTTGTGTTAAAATTATAGGTATTACTTTTTTTTCCAATTTATCTAAGTTTTTATAAACATAAACGATATTTTCATAAATATACTGTGAAGCTACAGTTAAAATATTAATCTGCTTAAATAACTCTCTCAGCGTATCACGGGGTCTAAGGCTATAAATAGCTCGAATGGCTCTTTTCTGTAACACAAAAATGGTTTCAATGTCAGCCGCTGAAAATGGTTTCATGTTAGTTTATTATCTATAGATAAAAACTTTTTGTTAGTATGTAGTAGATAAATATACTTTTTTTTTTTAATTGCTGCACTGAAGCTGAATAAATATAGAAATAAATACTTATAAAATACAGTGAAAAAAATAATTAAACGCCTACCCGATCCAGCCAGGAATCGAACCTGGGTCTTTCGCAATCCGGGCGGCTGCACTGACCGCTATGCTACCGGGAAGGCTGACGTAAGCGCTGAATTTTGTCACTGCTTTTTAATTTTTTGAATGCCTTTTTTTAGCAGCAGAGTGCTCTCTATCCCACGGTCATTGCAACCGATGGCCATGTAGATTCTTACAGATGAAATACCACAAATTTTATAACACAACGCTATAGTAAATTTTACTTTTTTATTTTTTTTATTTTAAGTGTTAAATTAACAGCTATTTTAATTCAGCTTCAGTGCAGCGAATTTGTCTTCGAAAGCGAAAGCTTCGTCAGCGTAATCAGCTTGTCATTGAGCTCAATCTGGTATTGGACCTCATATCTAAATGGGGCTCCAATAACCTTGTTGACTTCAATGCCAAGAAAACAGGTATGCGCGTTCACTGCAAAAAAGTCGCCATTCCTACCACTTCCCTCTCTTCAAGGCACATTACTCGTCCCGCAGAGCGGTATTAACATGCTCGGTGTGGAGATTCGCTGCGATCTGAACCAGAGGAACTATATCGAAGCCGTGATAAAAACAGCGTCACGTAAACTCGGTGTCCTGAACAGGGTGAGGCGATTCTTCACGCCAGATCAGTTGTGCCTTTTGTACAGACAGGTGCGGTCTTGCATGGAGTATTGCTCGCACCTCTAGGACGGTTTCGCAAAGTACCTTCTCGATGCCTTGGACAGATTGCAGCGGCGCGCTATACGCATTATCGGCAATGCAGAGATCACTAATGCTACACACACACACACAGTCTACGACTAGCATTTTCCAAAATGACAACTCTGCGAAACCGCCGTTTGATTGAAGATTTAATGTTTCTTTACAAATTAATAAACAACAAAATCAAAAATATAAACCACCTAAACCAAATTATTAAGATAGTTACTATAATTTTCAAGATAGTTTCTATAATTATCTAGCAAAAGTTGGGTTTTCATAGTATCTATTTGTAAACAAGACTCAGGATGTTTCTAGTGTTCTCAAAAAAGGGTCTCGTCCTCTTCTTGTTTATATTCAGGAGGACTCTGGATTGTTTGGGGGCTGTAAGAAGATATAGAAAGAGTCGGTTCAGGAAGTGGTGCCGGAAGACGGTAACTGAATGTCTTTCCTTCCGACTTTAACTGCTTCTGAAGTTAATACTCTTACTGCTTCTTCTAGTTTCTGTACTGAGCTCTCAATTCGTTGAACTAATTTTGATACTCTTTGACTTTCATTAGTAACTTTTTGTTCACCTCGGCCATGAGCTTGGTCAATTGTCTCGATAATTGCAGCTTTAAGTGCGTATATGTTGTAGCAATCGACTGCTGAATCGGCTCCTTGCAGATCTATGCCCTGAGATGCCCATCGCGTATTTGTGTATTTTACAATAGTCTGGTTGAGAGAGTGCCATGCCTGAATCGGATCTTTTTTAACAAGATTGTACCAGTCTTTCGGATAAGCTTCAGGATTGGTGGTATATAAACAGTTAAGGTAACTTGGACTTACCGTCGAGACATATAAACTATTAGGGCATCTGACCCGTGGAAGATGAGGGTACCGTTTGATGAAGTCCTCCGGTGCCTCCTTCTTTGGATGGAAGATTTCATCCTCTGCCTCCCAATCCCATCCTTCATCATTATCTAGTTCAGTGGTCCTGTTTTGAACGAAGTTCGAAAACATATCCATAGACTCCGCGTAATCACTAGACTCGATTCATTCGTAAATAAAATTTAAAATGGAGTCTCACAACACGAGATGTTAGGGTAAGATGGTTGACAGTTGCGAATTTGACATGACTAGAGATAGGACAATGAATAATCTTTAATCGCGTTAGTTGGTAAATATCGATTAACGATTAATTATTTGCAGCACAAAACCGGTCGTTGTGAAGATAAATAAAATAAATAAATAAATAAATGTTTCCCACACTCACACCAATTATCTAGCCCCAAGAAAAGCTTCCTTAAGAAACTCGTTATATGGTTAACTAGACAACGGATAAACATACTTAATATACTTAAATACATACTTATTATACATAGGAAACACCCAGACCCGAAACAATATAGAAAAACAGGTATTTCTAAATTGATCCGACCGGGGATCGAACCCGGGACCTCAGAGATAGCGACACCATGAAAACCGGTGTGCAAGCCTCTCGACCAAGGAGGCCTTTGTCTTTGAGCCAAAAGACGTCCACGGCTGGGCAAAGTATTTGGACTAGAATCGTTAATTCTCAGAGCAAAGTCAGCAAAGCTTATTAGTTATCGACTAAGAAAAACTAAATATATTACTTACTTATAAGATTTTGAAAAATAAATTTACGCCATTACAAATACATAAAACTTACCACCTTCATAGTAAACTGTCAATCGATCTCGAGATGATTATTTTTATGTTACCCATCCGATGACCGGTCTTTATGAAAGTGGCTTAATCTTAGCAATCGCAGACCGGGAGCGATATGATAACCGCTGTTCCGAAATTGTACGCAGACTTAATGGTATTTTAATCTACCCCCTAAATCTATTTGCTGATTCGCCGCAGCGGCCAAGGCTTTCGTTCAAAAATAGCTCAAAGTGCTCCCAGTGTTCGTCCTAACTGCCCACGGCCCGTCACACGAATACCAATGAAGGTTTTTGAGAGATACCGATGTCTACAACATTGTTATCCACATATTTTATTCTAGTCCCAAGTAGTGACGTGACCGTGTCAAAAAGTCAAGTCTTAAAACTAAATCTAGATATTTGTTTCTAATTTATGTAAAGACAAGCAAAAAATATTGAAATTATGTATACCTAACTCAATCAAAAAGTAATTATAAAATAACAGTTTTACCATTGAAAATGGTTATCAGATGCAAATCGCAGACGTATTTTTGGCCATAACTCCGATGATTTTGGGAGAATCGAGATGGAAATAGTACCAAGAGTTGAGGAATTTATCGAGACAAGTGCGAGCGTTTGAATTTCGAAAATCGGCTGGAATCTTTTTTTGGAACTTTGAAAAATGTGAAAAAAACGGGTTTTTTAGGGGGTGTTTGTATACTAAATTGTAAATATTAAAAAAAAAACGACTTAAAAAAATGAAAAAAGGGTCCTAGGGTATTAGTTTAGCTACAAAATGGCGAAAAATTTTTAAAAATCGCTTAATAATTGTGACCTGTAGGTGGTCCCTTTAGATTTGGTATTGTAGAAAAACGGGTGTAGCTTCTTTGATTATTGACCGATCGTCATGGTAATGGTGTTAAAAGATGCGGATGCAGGCGAGAAGAGCATTCAAGTTGAAATTGTGTTATTTAAAATAAAAAGTAAAGAATAAAAATTCGTAAATTGTTGTATTCATTTTCAATGCTCCGATTCTTGCGGGGACTGCGAAATCTGTGAATTTTTTTTAAAGAATGTAGTTATTTATATTCATATTCATATGTTTCAGGCTGTACGTCTCAGAACAATAACTAATAGTACTAGATTCGTTATCTGTGGTATTTTACGTGTAGTTCTCTCAGCAATCTGTGCCAACCTGTAACCAAAAAACTCTGTAAATAGAACGAAACATCTGTATAAAATGGAATATTAAAAAACAAAAATGTTATCCCAACTTTAGAAGAAGTGTACTAAGCAGGTACTGTGGGCTTCGCAGTCTCACCAATATATAACTTAGATTTATGCATTATGTAAACAGCCCCACTGCTAGGCAAAGTCCTCAAAGTCATCGCTCCATTTATTGAAGCTAGCATTATCGAAAGAAATGTGTAAATATCTCAAAGTTATATTATAAATAAAATCCACATATTCATGAAGAAAATGGCGTTCTGTGAACAATAAATCTAACGACAAAGGTGGTCCGAGATATCTATTGCCGTGTTAAGTTTGCGCCCTTGTGTCCCTATGTGGGGGCATTAAGGTGCATTGTTGCGTGCAACATGATGCATTATCTTGGCATCGAATGCTATATCAGAGAACATCTGCCCTAAGTCATCTCTTGTGTGGTGCAAGCTATGAGAAACTGTCCTTGTATTAAATTACTTGTAAAGTTAAGTAGCGTTTGGTAACTGTAGTAGATAGTTCCCCGGTATATTTGGTGACCCCGAATTATTTGATTGTTATGTTATTATCGAATGTTATTTAGTTTTGTTTCTGTTTTTTTAAAAAGGGGGGGAGTACTGCGCCGGCTCGTCACATACTCACGTAATATCACGTAGTAGATAAGTCGAGATAATTAACGTAACATTGGACAGAGATATGACATGCTGTGATTGTAAGTAAGTAAGTATGTAAGTAAGTATATTTATTTGCCAAAAAAACATAGACAAAATGGTCTATGGCTCAGTGTTTGCAGGAGACCCACAAACCCTGTTATTCTGCCATAGCCATAAATTTATACATGGATTAAAACATAAATTGTAGCTAAATCTAAACTTACAATTTTTACTTACAATATTTAATTATATTATTTACCTATATTTGTAATTAGCTAGTGCCAGCGACTGCTCATGGAGCAGCCAGTTGCGACAACTCCCGCGAAACGTTGGTAACGAGAGGTTAATCCCTGAACAAACTGGCGGCGGGAGATCATTCCAAATTTTGGCAGCACTGTGCTTGAAACAGCCTCTGGCACTAACCAATCTCAGTTCGGGGACCAGTAACTGATATCCCCTATCTCTTAATGAACTAAACGAATTGTGTTTCGGGGAAAGTTTGGTGTATATAATGGATGGACATACTAAAATAAATCAGGTATAAAATCACGTCTGCGGTTTAATTACATCTCCTGTTCCCCGGTATAGTAACGTTATGCTTAGTAACGTTACCTGAGTTATTTTAACTGTAAACTAACTAACCGCTCTCGGATTGGCTAAAGCACATTTTGGTCACCCATCTGTTGACCGGCCTTTGCGGAAGTTGCTTAACTTCACGATCAAATTCAAATTCAAATTCAAAATAATTTTATTTAATTTAGGCTACAAGTAGCTCTTGTGAATGTCACTATGCCATCGGTTCGTAAGTCTACTTTGGGCGGGAGATCTTGTACTGAGAAGAACTGGCAAGAAACTCAGCAAGTGCTCTTTTCTCCCTTACAGCGTCAAAAATATTGGAATATGCCCGATCATAGCAGGACACTTTCCATTTCAAATAAACACAGAACATACTTATAGAAGACAACCACAACATGTATAAAAAATCTAGGTTAACAAATTTACATCAGGTAAAAATTTCAATTTCCACAATGTCATACAGTACCACTACAGTACTCTAGTATTAGTCAAAAATTGTTTCAGAAAAACAAAGTCAAACTATAGTGAATAATACTAAAAATAAGATAAGTATGCGAGAGCAGACCAGCCTCCACAGGCGGCAGACCAAGCGGCTGCGCGATCGAGTTCCTCACTACCTATTACTACTAATTTTATTTTCTGTCATTGAAGAGATGCAAGTTCCCAAGTTTCTAAATTGGACCAAAGCTTTAACCTCTGATATTTGGTTTCACATCATTTTGGATTATTTGTGAGCTAAAGCTTTCCCCACTGGCGATAGAGTCCACAATCGCGCGGCCACACCGCAGATGTTATCTCAAACAATATCCGATCCGTCCCGGGTTCAAGTCGTGGCTGCGTCCAATATTTATTTATAGCCACCACTTTTAATGTAGGAATAGTTTCGTCTTATTATTTTACTCGTGTCTTGATTTAGCTTACGGTGCATTCGACGAGCTCGATGGCGCAGTGGTAACCCGCTCGGTTTGTAATTGATTATGTTAAGCAACTACCGTAAACGCTGGTCATTGGATGGGTGACCATATATTTATTACTTAGACTTCGGCGTTACGAAGGTACTTAAAGCCGTTGGTGCCCTCCGTGCCTTCGGAAGCACGAAATTAATAATTAAAACATTTTATTTTTGACCTCTTTGTTTTTAAAAAAAAACTTTAAGTATAACATCGTAGCGAAAATGGTACCAGCTAATAGGGATCAATTTACAAATTACAATAAGATAATTAATGGAATCAGCCGTTATATTGCGAAAATCCATGGTACAAATTTTTTTTATCAAAATAATATTAATAAATTGCATGCGTGCATGCGTGCTGCATCCAAGCTGGATAAACGAGTGAGTTAGCGGAATTAACACTGCATATTATTTTAATTACATTTTTAAAATTACAATAAATTATTAACTAATTTATTTCTGTACATATTATAAAACTCAACCGTCTCTCTGTCTGTCGGTTTGTGTCTTTATCGTGACTCGTGATGCCGTGAACCACTTATCAAGATCAAGAAAGAAAATACATTTATTTGGGATAATACACATCAAAAAATTACATGCATACAAAGACACAGAGACAATACAGGTACTTTTTTTATTCCAAAACTATCCCGACTTAGTATTTTGCTGGCCTTTTTAAGTAACAATTTACGTAGTTTTATTTAAAATTGTTACTATCTTTTCTGGTTACGTTATAGGGTATCTAAGTCAAATTCAAATTTTATTCAAGTAAACTTACGCAAAGCGCTTTTGAATCGTCCAAACATTTTTTTACCTACTACCCATTCAGCACGTCTATTTTTTAACTGTGGGAAAAGAACGGGCGCAAGAAACTCCACAGCTTTATTATAAAAAGGTAACGACATTTAAAAAAAAAGTATGTCGTTATTGTCGTCTAAATAATACAATATTTACAATTAAAAACTTTCAAGAGCCCGCTTATATTGGGTCCTTACCTATGAAATTGACGTTTTTTTGTGTATTACTTCTAAAAGTCAATACCGGTTGTTAATATTATTATACACCTTTAATTAGGACTGTGATACTTAGGCTTCAGTAATAACAATGATTATTTATTTTGTGTCGTTATCGCCCAATATTTTTTTTTAATTGACTTCCTTTTTGTTTCGCGGAATCGACCTTTTGTTTCATTGTAGCTTTGAAGGTACTTGATTTTTTTTATTTTTAATGTCTGCTATATTTAGCTAATGCAACAAACACACTACCCTTAAATTTTTATAGTGTTATCATAAATAGATGCTAATAAAATTAAAAAAACGTTAGTATGAAAAATATAATTTAAAAAAAAAATCTTCATACAAAACGTCAATTTAGGACCTAATACTCGTACTAATAATGTTTACCTCTATATATTTACTTAACATGACACTTTAATCAAAAGTATGTATGTCGTAGTCTACTTTTCTGCAGTCCACGCGAGCGTAGCCGCGGCCACAGCTAGTATAATTTAAAAATTACTTTCATAATCCACAGAAACATAAACAGCCACCATCACAACGAGTAGTGCGTTAAACCTCACGTTGGCATTAAATGTAATTAGTGTGTTTGTGTCTAAAAGCGTGCCGTGATTCAATTAGTCCGACACAAAGGGAGACGCTTAGGAGCGACCACAGCACAGGCGATAGCGTTACAATGCCCCGATCCGATATCGGCAGGCTTATTATCGAAAAGCAACCAATTGCAACGCGGCTGTTCTAGTTGCGGTTGATTTTATTTATTTATTTATTTATTTACTTGATTAGCACGGTTACAAACACCAATTACACTAATCAAGATACGTATTAATACAATTAATTAATTAAAAGAAAATAATCACAAACATAAAAATAAAATTAAAAATTAAAAAAATATATATGAAAAAGCAATTAAAAAATAACAATAATAACAATAAAATAATTATTAAAAAAAGTGTAAATAAAAATAATAACATTTAAAGTATGCAACTAGCTTCCATTCATTGATAAATTGGTATTCATTATTAGCTCATTTTTATGTCCCCTCTGCTGGGGCACGAGCCTTCCCTATGGATGGATAGAGAGAACGGGCCGTAAACCACCACGCGGGCCCAGTGCGGTGCGGTGGTTGTTAACGACTGCTAATGCAGCCGGGACCAACGGCTTTACGTGCCTTCCGAAACACGAAGATCGAGATGATAATTTTATTGTCACCCGTCTAATGACCGGCCTTGTGACAATTAACCATTGCACCATCGAATTAACGCCTCGGTGGTCGAGTGGCAGAGCGCTCGGCCCCATACCCGAAGGTCCAGGTTCAATTCCCAGGTCGGGCATAATGTTTTTCGGATTTTTCGATGTAGCCCGAGTTTGTAATCACCAAGCCGCACTCGGCATGCGTGGTGATTTAGCCATTTCCCATTAAGTGTGACTTGATTTACATCATGCAGGCCTTTGTCCAGCAGTGGAATAGTTATATTGTTCACTTACTTTACATCGAGTTCCTTCTACCACATGAGGTTTTTTAATCGAGGTGTTCACGAAGACTGAAGTCGCTGGCGGGTTTCTAACCTAGGGGTTAAAGTTACTCGCGTCCGTAGGTTTATACCCTTGAGCCCTTACACGTGACCCCTGGGTGGTGCTAAATGAGTGACACTGTTTGAGTGGTAAAGCCGTTGCAGCACGATGGGTCGGCTCGCCCGGCGTAATAACATCGGCGTGAAACAACGGCACTCGTAGCTGTTGTGTTTCGTCCGGTGAGTGAAAGTACCGGAGGCCCATCACTCACCCCTCCCCCTTCCCAATTCCTACTCCCTCCTCAAGATCCAACTCCTTCCTCAAGGCCGGCAACGCATCTGCGATTACTTTGGTTTTGCGGGTGTCCATGGGCGGCGGTGATTACTTTCCATCAGGTGACCCGCCTGCTAGTTTGCCTCCTTTTAACATAAAAAAAATGTATAAATAAATGCGCTGCTGAGTCCGCTGTCAATGAGGACCTACCCTGTTATTTCTCACCTCATAATAACGGCGACGAAATATGGCCACTTTCCACAAGCGACATCGCGCGGGGGCGGGGGAGACGGCGGGGCGGGGGCCATTTGTATCAGTCCGCTCGGCTTGTTCACTTTTTGCTGTTGGAATTGATACGGGACACATTGTCAACGACTGTGGGGACGTTACTGTTTAGTTTTAGTTTTAGTTTTACCAGAGCAGCTCCTTAGCCTGTACAAGGCTCAAGTCCGATCGTGCATGGAGTACTGCAGTCACCTTTGGGTCGGATCTGCCAAATACCAGTTGGCCGCACTCAACTCGGTGGAACGCAGAGCTATAAGGCTTATCGGTGATGTGACGCGCTTGTCGAGGCCAAGCTTACCAGCCTCACACACCGGCGTCGTGTCGCCTGCCTGTGTGTCTTTTACCGACTTTACTACGGAGTGTGCCGGGGAGCTTTTCGAGCTCATACCACCATCGCCCTTTTACCACCGAACCTCCAGACGCACTGCAGGATATCATCCCCACCTAGTAGAAATTCCACTATGTCGCACTAAGCGCTTCATGTCATCATTTTTACTGCGCACTGGCAAGGAGTGGAATTCTCTGCCATCGTCTGTGTTCCTAAAAACTTATAACTTGAATTCCTTCAAGGCGAGAGTTAATAGGCATCTTCTGGGGCAGCTCGCTCCATCGTAGACCTCATCTACGCTCACCATCAGGCGAGATCGAGGTCAAGAGCTGTCTTATAAGGCATAAAAAAAAAAGTTTAGATTATAAATTAAATTTATACCAATGTTTACGGTTCTGGTACAAACGCCTACATATCAACCTGTGTATATATAAGGTCACTTTTTATCAACTTCAAATATTTTGACAAAACATCTAATTATATCAGAGAAATAAGGCCCTATCATTTAAAAAAATTTAGGCTAGTTTTTTTTTCACTTTTCCTGACACAAAAATTGTAATATTTTTAAGAGCGGCCTCTGTCGGCTCTTTTGAATGAAACTAGTGGCGCGTGTAAGCGGTGAAGGCATTGCGGCCTCTCTGTTTCGGCTCCTTTGAATTGAAACTACCGAAAGTGCTACATTTTTAATTTTAATCGAAATGTCTTTTGGCGTTTTTCTTGAAAACTAGCGTATAAAAATTTAAGGTTTTTTCATAAAAATAGTTTATATTATGTTGTTGAATTTATTCTCAAAATATTTGCAGTTGATAAAATGTGACCTTATATAAAACGGTCAACTTCTTCAAGTCGTGTTCAACCATATGCCATAGAAATAAAGTTTAAAGTCTGTTGAGGTAATTTGACAGTTTGTGATAGTCTGTTGCAGTCGTGTCATCGTGTGTATCATTCTTAATTTTAGCCCTGCATCATTGAAATCAAGTTTAGGTCGCTACATTTGATAGGTGTTCGCTTAAGTAATAAATTATGATAGGCAAATTAGACTTTCCATCAGGTGACTCGCCTGCTCGTTTGCCTCCTTTTAAAATAAAAATAAAACTAATAAACGCTATGCCTACTTAACCCTTATTTTTCATTATTTAAGACAAAAATGTTGATCTCTGGTTACTGTCGGACACTGGTGCCACAACCTATTACCTGTTGTGTATACTTAAGTTAAATTGAAAAAGAAACTGTTTTTGTACATAAATAAAAATTAATGGTGATCATAGTATTGTACAAATAAAATAAATGATTAGACCCGCTCTGTTGGTTTTCTTACACATTCCTAGTTCGCGGTCGTGATAAATCACCGCCATAACGGGGTGATATCTCATCCCGAGTATCATAATAACAGCTATCACGCGCATCCCTTGGCCTTACGACTGATTGCATAAGTGCTTAACGCACCTACAAGCACCTACAAGCTCTTTCTTATTCTGCTCTTATTAATAAACAGAGTATATAAGCTTTCTCATATTTATTCCGTGTTTTGTCTCTTTTACTCTAAATTGAAATGAAGTTTACATGGCGGGAACAAATCACGCAATATTTGTTATTTGATATACCTATTAAGATGTGTAAGATGGAACCACTTTTTCGGATCTACTCGCGTTTACTTTAAGCGTTAGTAAATAGTCTATAACTGTCCCACTGCTGGGCAAAGGCCTCCATCATTGAAATCAAGTCATCACTACAATTGATGGGTAATGGCTTAATCACCACGCTTGCCAAATGCGGGTTGATGATCACAAACCCGGGCTATGCATCGAAAAATCCGAAACCCACTTTGCTCGAGCTGGGAATTGAACTCGGGAACTTCGGTTATCGGGCCGAGCACTGCCACTAGCACTAGCCTAGCACTCCCTGTGTGGTACCGGGGATAAAGAATAGCACCACCCCATCTCTTCCCGTGGGTGTCGTAGAAGCCGACTAAGGGACCATTCCAGTAGATGGGCAGCAGCATCTCTCTGAGGTTACCCTCAACCTACTGCGATCGCCAACCCGCCTGCCAAGCGTGGCGATTACGGCAAATACCCCTCATGTCCTTGGGGGAGGCCTTGTCCAGCAGTGGACGTCTTTTGGCTGAGATGATGATGATGATGATGATGACTGCCACTAGGCCACCGAGCCGTTCTAACTCTTTGCAGGATCTGTGGGCACTGTCCTGAGACGCAAGTAGATCCGTTAAAGTGGTTTACTTCAATGTTTAGTGTTTCTGTCAATTTATTTTTATATAAAAAACTAGCCTTAAGAGCGTTTACATCGCACACTAGCTCCGCTAATGAAAAGAAACATATCTAGTAATTAGAGATAGAAAATCAAATTATGCTCAACAAACTATTTGAGCTACGAAGACGTTACAGCTAAAAACGGCCACTTTTAACTATAACGCTGTATTTAACTAAACCATAACACGTCAGATGTTCATTAGGTGACGTAAAAATGACTTCATTCAAATAGTTTGTTGAGCATAATCTGATTTTCTATCTCTAATTACTAGATATGTTTTTTGAAGTGAAAACTTCTTTAGCGGCGTTGTGCACTTTTTTTGGAATGGGTAAAAAATGTTAAACTCGCGTCAGGACACGTGACCTGATCGAAAATTCGTAAGACGGATGGAGAGTAGACAGCTGGCGCGGCGTAATATAAATTTTTAATATAACTTAATATAACTTTTTAATGTAATATAAATTGTCATGTTTGTGTACGATAGCCCAATAAATAAGTATATATAAGTATTCTAAATATATATAAGTATTCTACCACATAAATGAGAGTACTTTTATACTGATAATTAAAGCAATTCGTGCAAAATTATTCCCTAACCATTCCAAAATATCAAAAATGCACAACGTTAATATTCAAGTTTTCACTTCTGCCGGCACTCCCAGAGTGCAACCCGTCGTTTTTTTTTTCATTGGCGACGTTAGTGTGCGGCGTAAACGCTTCTTAACCTTACATCAAATATATATTTAACCACATTACAGCGCTTTAATTTAATAACAACCAAATATATCTGCTTCCCATTCCCATGCTTCATACATAGTTGCCGACGACCAAATCTGTCCTGCAAACAAGATGAGGTGTTAATAATAGAAATGTCAGTTATTTCCAGCAGCGGATCGTTCGTCATTTATACTGGAACTGGAACTTATAGACAAATAACACTTGACGACTATTTTTAACCGACTCCAAACAGTATGACATTTGTAAGAGTTGTTCCATATTTGTCATAGTAGAATTTCGCCACACTTAAAAATGAGTATAATTTCGACACATCTATTTTAATTAAAAATATTACGAGTCGAATCTCTTCACACAGGCTCTCTAAAGATAACCGTAAACCGCCAATAAATGAATGTGCGTCGTTTATTGTATTTTATATTACTTACTTATTGTATTTTTCGTTTCAGGTACGTATATCAAAGATGTTGATGATTCGTTGTTCAGATGAACGTGTAAGTATATTCGAAAAAACAACTACGTGTTCCCTCCTTCCTACAACATGGGGTTCTTTAAACGAGGTGTGTAGACAGGGACATCTTGCGGGTCGGCAACGTGAGGGCCGCTGGTGAGGCTTGATCATGCTCCACTATAGCTGTCTTCGCGTCTAGACACTTCTGCTTATCATTAGATAGAGTGGACGTATTTGTCAACTCCATTATTTAGTAGAAAATTAATAAATCGATACTCTTTCGAACACAACTTCGCATTTTGATTCTAAGTGCAAAAAAACAATGAATAAGGTCCGAATAGTTATTCCGTGTTTTGTTCCTGTCATGTAAAAGTCATTTCAAAACACGGAATAACTTCGGATTATTCGGATCTTATTATTTGTTTATTTGTAAGGGAGTTAATGTTTATTTTACCAGTTAATTTCCTGATAAAAAAATTAAAGCTCGCGTTGCAGCTTAAAAAGTTCCCCCCCTCTTCCCTCTCGAGTGTAAAAGCCGTTTGAAGTCTCGAGAGCGGCTGGGGACACTCGCGCACCACTCCACATAAGTAATTGCAATCCAACGCGACATTTATAACGACAAAATTATAACAGGCGCTGTGCGATTTGTAAAGGTTAAATATTTGACGCATTGGTTAATGCGCCCGGTCTGAGATTTGCTAAGCTCAAGCAACTTTCGCAAAGGCTAGTTATAGGATGGGTGACGAAAACTTATCATCTCTCGCTCCTCTGCCTCGCTGCTGCCTCGCTGCATTAGCAGTCTCCAAGCTGCACTAGGTCCGCGTGGTGGTTTATGAGCCGTTCTCTCTATCCATCCATAGGGAAGTTTCGTGTCCCAGCAGTAGGGACATTATATGAGCTGATGATGATGGGGTCGACGACTTTGATTTTAATAAAAGTCTACATTATATTTTGGCGACAAAACTTTTGATATATTTTGTCGTCATATCATAAAGCCCATATATCAGGAGCCGTAACTCCTATTTATGCGTTGCGGGGTTGGTAATTCATTTCGGCTTTCGTGACCGAAATTCGTTTCGGGACGAGCTTAATGCAGCCGATTCGTCGAACGCGGAGTCGCGGACCGAGTTACGGAATAATTATTCTTTCTGCAGATGGGTAGGGGCGCGGCTCCAATGGTAGAGAGAACTGTTCGGCGATGGCATACGATTTTTTTTTATAAATCGTAGAATTAAAGTTCAAAATCTCTTGAGAGGATAGCGCAAACAAGGCGTGAAGGCAACTTGTGGGCCGGCAGGGCGAGGGTGACTGATGCTCGTTGTCACGCTGCACCAGTTGTCGACGCGTCTGGACTCCATTTTCATTTAACATCCGGTGGAGTGGTGTCATTTAACGAGCTTAATATAAAAAAAGCCGTTTTTACACATACCTACGTATTAACAAAATGTGTCCCAAAAGGGATTCCACTCAGTATTGGTTGCGGTGAGTAAATGATACAACGCTCATCTTCCGTGGATCCCTACATATTTATTTATACAAATTGTAAGGATTTTTTTTTTATTTTGAATTTTTGTATTCACTATGCTATGTATAGTTATAAGATACTATTTTACTAGAGGGGCCTCGGTAGCTCAACGGTCAGAGTATTGGACCGGTTATCCAAAGGGCGTAGGTTCGATTCCCACTTGAACTTAGATGGAGGCGCACTTCAACTAGTGAGGCTGTCTTATCTCTAGCTGCCGGGACACAACAATGCTACAAACATTGATGTTATGGCGACATATTTAGATAAGATGGTAGTAGCTAGCCAGGCGGACAAACAAGCCCTACCACCAACCAAACCGAGTACACAAACGTGTACCCCCGGCGATACAAAGGCGGTTAAAATCACTTTAGTTTAGTAAGTAGTTTCTTGTCTATAATAGACTATGTAGACTTTACATTTTTTTTAGTTTTTTATTATTATTATTTGGATTTTATAGTTTTGACGTCAATTAATGCCTGAGAAGGCTTACGTTGAATAAATAAATCATTTATTCAATTCACCTTTGAGTTTGGCGCTCGCTCGCACTGGAGCCTCGACCCAAAGTGAGGTGTTGCGTGCCCACAGCCATTATCAGCCGCTTATCGACACTTCATAACTTGTCCGGCCCTTGGGCCCTTGGCCGACGAGCCCCTGACGACCTTCCGACCCGTTCTCTCCATGGGACTTTTTATACTTTTATACCGAAAATTAAGGACCGTTTGTAAAGAGATTGAAAAAATATATTACGCGTCTTGTGGTGTTACAAGACATAGTGGCGTAAGAACTGAAATTGAAGCAGCAAAAAATTGCTAGAAGAGGCCAATATCTACCTAGCTGTGGGATGGTAGATATAGATCCTTTTAGCTTAAATTTATTTATTTTATTTAAACTTTTGCAATATAACTATTACATGGCGGACTTAATGCCTGAGGCATTCTCTACCAGTCAACCATAGGGTGGTGCAGAGATAACATGGGCAGGTGCAATTGAATGATTTAAGTGTAAGTAAGTATACAACTTGTTTCAAAAAAACCCGTTAGGCCTGAAATGTCAGTAGCTATACATAAAACTGAAGTGGTGGGTGCTGTTCTTTAAGTTGTAGGCACAGTAGTTTCCGAAAAAAACAATATCGAAGTTCAGCAAAAACATCGCTAAGATTTTTAAAAGATCCCCAACACTACTGATCAGCTGTTGAAGTCATTAGCTTCTAAATCAAAGATTATTATGTTTTTCAGACTAGTCATCTATCGGTATTTGTGCATTGTGTGTGTAACAGTACAGGGACCTTTAGTCTACTTAAAGTCCCTTTTGAAAGATTTTCCAAATTAAATACTTGATAGTTAAATTTATACTTATTCAGATTTGCTTTATAATTCACAATAACAGCTGTCTGTTACAAATTTTATAGATAACCTAACAAAATGTCGTTACGTTTGAATCAATTTATTGACTAATGACGATGAAGAATATTTTTGCTCTCACCCTACATGGTTTAAAGAAAGGACATAGTACTTACTTTGAAGATAACGACGTCTACGACTTCGCCATATAAGATTCCATTTGTCAAAAGCATCTGTTTATAATTTGCTGACAAAAATTGAGCATCGTCTGGAGTATGCAACAAATAGGTAGGTGAGTTGTATGCGCTCGTTGTATTTACGAGCTTGTATGTATTAAAGAATTATGCTATTCATGACTTCTTATTTTTACAATATTATCTGTCAACAAACAATCAACACAACAGACAGAATATTTGATTGAAGTTAATCAAAACGTCAAGCAGACATATTACCCTGGTTAATTAAAAATACGCAGCGCCATTGCTCAGGCATGGTATGAATGTACTTTTATGCTTGGTGGTTAATTTAATATTTTCATTCGTTTCATTCGTTCATCGTCCGTCACAGCACAGAGTAACTAAGCAAGAGTAACTTATCCATAGATTAAATCATAAGAGTAAAGTTATACTGGGATAACTATTCTCGTATAAATTGGATGTTGCTAAATCTACCCTAAATACATTTAGCGCTAAACACGTTTAAAATATCATTCCATTTCCGACGATTGTTGGAAGTTGAAAGAGAGAATGATACTCTAAACATGTTTAGCGCTAAACGTATTTAATGAGTTTTGGCAAGCCGACCTAAGAAGTAAAAGAGAGTTTAATAGGTAGGTACGGGAACAAGAATCGTAGCTGTTACGAGTAGCTAAGTAGGTACTTACATAACTTATGCGCAAAACCTTTCTGTAGTTTGATCTTTGAAATTGAATTTTCCCACCTCCTTTTTTTAGAAACATGTTGACCTGGTACTTTTGGTTATATTTATTTAGTGGGTTCCGCATTATAATTATTGAAATTAAATCATTTTACTCTAACGGAACAAAGGATGGATAGCTATTTATTAATTTATTACACAGTCTTTTATAGCGTCGCAACATATCGGTTGATAGATGGGATATGTGGGTGAGTTTTCACTTGCCATGCTAACAGTAGGATCATCCCAAGATGCAACAGAGAGGAGTTGCCTTTTCGCACTTGTTTGTTCCTTTCTTTTGATTACCTGACATTGTTTTCTAAAGTTTACGCGAACACTACACATTGAAATGAAATAATTTTTGTAAACCAAGTAACAATAAATGCGAGTAGATCCATGCAAAAGGTTTCATTTCAATAATCGGCTACCGATCACGTGTCGTATTGTACCGCCTTCAACAGACGTCAGAACCTAGGGGTTCTATCTATCATTACATTAGGATGTAAGTTTGTAAAAACGTGCAAACGTTACTATCGCGTTTAAGTTAAGTTTTAACAGATAGATCGTAATGGTATGTAAATAAGATCGAGAATTCAATCTGTTAAAGCAAACGCGATAGTAACGTTTGCACTTTTACAAACTTACACTAAGGTTTAGGATGTAAAACAAGTTATTACAACACATAAACAGTTAATTCTGGAAATGTAAATCGTATCCTAATTTTAATGCGGAGTGGTTTCCCAACAAACAGAAACTACACAGCAGTAGTACTAGGAAAGCAGTGACTGCAGATTTTGGCTTTTCAATGTTTTTACGGAACTCCAAATACAAAAAACTTAGATTTTTACCGCATAGATTGACAACATTTTTTCTAACACGTGCTTTGAAAGCAGTTTGCTTTTTATTTTGTACAAATCAATTTGATCAAGCTGCTGAAGCTGAGCCGTGTAATACTACAGGTTAACAATATTATAAATAATACAAAACACCACACCGATTTATCTTTCGTTTGCTATTTTACTTATTTTAAGCCCAACTCAGAAATAAACATTATGTTTTATTTTTACACAAGTAGATTACCTACACTAAACAAACAACTAACAATAATCAAAATTAAACAATATCAAAATAGTAATCAGTCTTTTATGATTAATTGCCGGTGTCCTTTAAGATTAAAAACCCAAATTAGATTATTAAATCCGTACAAAATGTTGACCACCTCGTACTACTAGGCGGTCAGAACTAGTCAGAAGCATAGACACTTCTTTCGAGAGCTGTCGCCTAGCCGCCCCTGCCGCCGCGCCGAGCGACGGGCAGAAGGAAATTGCATAGTGGTATTCGCGCATAAATCAATGTGTATGTGTATTTTTTTATGTTTTACACTAAAAATGATAAATAAATACACATCCGATAAAAAATTACTATCTGATGTTGTGAATTAGTTATTACTAAAATTTGATTGTCAATGAAGTAAATTGTAATTTTATGTAATGTACTACTACGCCATGAATCGTCTATAATAGACGTAAAAACCTTGTTGATGATAATTGAACACATAATTTTATTATTGTTATTATTATTTAATTGTAAGATTTTAATTTCATATGAAACTTTTCAACAGGCCTTCGTACCATGTACCATTATGTTGGTTTAATGCTCTAAGAAGATTATAATACGCAAAAATACCGTAATTTTGACATCTAGCATTAAAACCTCAGAATAAAACTCTCATCTCAGACGAAATAATATCCGTGTAAAACAAAGCGTACCATGGTTTTTTCTAAAGTACCTGAATTTTGACAGGCCGGCCGGTGTCATAATTTTTGAGTTTCTTTTTATTTCATTCAGTCGTCCATATGTGTGTTTTTACGTGTGTTTCTTTAATTGCGAAAATGGCTATGTTCTCCAATTCCGATTACTACGAGATGATGTTGTGCGTGGGACGAGCTGATGGAAACTTAGCTCGCGCTCGTGACTTGTACCATGAACGTTTCATTGAAGGCAGAGCACTTGCTGACCAGCGGCGGTTACCATCTTACCAATGTTTTCGTGAAATGACAACACGTTTGCATTCCACGGGATCCTTTCATCGTTCACGTGGCAGTGGACGTCCGAATACGTTAGATGCAAGGCGAGAAGAAGAGGTGTTGGAAATCTTCGAAGACGAACCAACCATCAGGACGAGGCGTGCCGCGGCGAGGTTTGGCATGAACCATGTCACAGTTTGGCGGATTTTTCGAGCTGACGGTCAAAAACCTTACCACTACCAGCGTACACTTCTGCGAGTGGTATCTGCGGCAGCTGGAAGCTGACCGCAGCTATGTGAACCGGGTCATTTGGACGGACGATGCAACGTTCACCAAATCTGGGATATTAATATCCAGTGTGTATGTACTAGGAGCACAGAATACAGTGTCTGAATATTAGGTATAGGCTACTCTGTGGTATAGGTACAGAGTAGACAGGAGTCGTTACTCCTGGTAGGTAACATAACGTCATGAACCTGAAATAGTCATGTGCCTTAACATAGTCGATATTTTTATTAATCATTAAAATAACTCTTTTTACTGAAAACTAAATCTTAATGCAAAGGTTTTAAGAAATTTACAGAGGACTCTTGATAGGATTTACTTTCACAACCTTTATGTATAACGTGTAATTTTGCAACACCTTGTATAATACATGCATAAATATTATTTAAACATAAACATATAATATGTGTATTGTAAATACGTACAACTTGTAAATAACTACAATAAATAAATTCATTTAAATAAATAAAAAATATGATAAGTTTCAACTGCCTCTGTGGTTTAGTGGTTAAAACCACTGGTCTTAGATCTAGAGGTCCATGGATACATGTTTGTGCACTCGGTTTGGTTGGTGGAAGGGCTTGTTTGTCCGCCGGGCTACCTACTACCATCTTATTTATTTATTTATTACACCAACCATAAATAGGCTCAATTTACAATTACAAAATAATATCCCTATCCAAATGCAACCTTAATATAGGTACACAATAGCATAAATATAAATATTAATTGATTCATTATTTTAAGCATTCATATTTTTAATGTCTGTGACATTTTATTAATTATTTTATTGAATTTAGATTGACAGATTTTAATTTATTTTTGAATTTCTATTTTGATTTAATTTTAATTTTTAATTTTGATTTTTATTGTGTTTTTTGATTTTATTCTGTTAATGTGATATTTTATTGTAATTTGAGGAGCTCGATGGCGCAGTGGTTAACGCGCCCGGTCTGCGAGTGCTGAGGTTAAGCAACTTTCGCAAAGGCCGGTCATCGTATGGGTGACTAAAAGTTTCATCATCTCGAGTTCCTCCGTGCTTTGGAAGGCATGTAAAGCCGTTGGTCCCGGCTGCATTAGCAGTCGTTAACAACCACCAACCCGCCTTGGGCCCGCGTGGTGGTTTATGGTTCTCCGTTCTTCCGTTCTCCCTATATATGATGATGATGATGATGATGATGATGATGATGATGATTGTTATTTGTATGGGTGTAAGTTACCTGAATAAATGAATTCGTATTATTATATTATATAACAATGTAAGCTCAAGTTATTCATTAAAAAAAGACAAAGTGTTGAAAAAATTTCACGAGCGGGATTCAAACCCCCACACCATGTCATGTCAGGTCAGGGACATTGAATAGGGCTCCTTTGGCTTACAGAGTAAGAGTAGATAGTGTTGATTAATTTGGCCGAGTTGGATTGAGCCACGATAGCATAGTTGGTTGTGCACCTGACCTGGCATGCTCGTGGAATTTTTTCAATACTTTGTCTTTTTTCAATTTATAATTTGTTCGCAACAAAATTTGCGTAAAATTATATGCGTAAATAATCATAAAACTTATTGTGATTGTCTAAATATGTATGTTATAACATCAATGTTTGTAGCATTGTTGTATCCGGCAGCTAGAGATAAGATAGCCAGTGGCTCAGTAGTTGAGGATCCCGGGTGAAGTGCGCATCCACCTTCATCCTTATCATCACTTATGGTGAGATGAAGGCCAATTTACACATATTGCATCTTCAATTTACTTTTTATGTTACCAGACGTGCACAAAACTCATTGGCTAGTGTATTTCAACGACACTAGCCGACGGGCAAAACTCATTGCTTCCCACACATATAGGGTGGGAGGGGGGGCATATCGGTAAGTCGCTTCGCAGACTGAGCAACTTTGATCTCCTTATTGCGGCATAAGGCAACTCGCATACGAGTTTATCATCATCATCATCATCAGCTCATTCTATGTCCCCACTGCTGGGCCACGAGCCTTCCCTATGGATGGATAGGGAGAACGGGCCATAAACCACCACGCGGGCCCAGTGCGGATTGGTGGTTGTTAACGACTGCGAAAGCAGCCTGGAGCAACGGCTTTACGCGCCTTCCGAAGCACGGAGGAGCTCGAGTTGATTAATTTTTGGTCACCCATCCGATGACCGGCCTTTGCGAATGTTGCTTAACCTCAGCACTCGCAGACCGGGCGCGTTAACGAGTATATACGAGTACTCTTATACGAGTTCCCACGGCTAATCCTCGAAGGCAAAAATCCGGGAAAAAGAGCTCCGGGACGTCCGCGAAGCAAATAATGGCTGGACGACATCGAAAAGTGGACTGGATTTAGTTATCGCCAATTAAAACAAGCTATATGGGATCGCAGAAAATTGTGTATACTGATCTTCAAACTTCAGTATGAATATGGCACTAGATCAGTGGTTCCTAACCTTTTTGAGACCATTACCCCTGAAAATTGTACAAAGTTGTCTTTACCCCTTCCTGAAAAGATACAAATTAAATGTATTAACATATTTTATGAACAAAAAATGCACCATTAGTAAAAAAAGTCTAATGGTGATAGTTGATACTGCTTTTTGTAAAAGTTTCTTAAAGTTTGGCTTCGTCTCCGCCAGGGCACATCTCAAGTCGTTTTCAACATTCAGTCTGTTCCTTGAGTTTTCATGGCCATCATAGTCGAAAACCCACTTTCGCACCTATAAGTCGGAAAGGGACTAATATTTTCAAAGCCCTTTCAGCAATAGTGGGGTATTCCCGAGCAAATTTTGCCTAAAACGTTGATAGCTCGTAGTTTCCACTGTGGCGCCGCTTCAAATAGCTGTAGCAAGACATTTTGCTCGTTACCCCTCAGGAAAGCGGTTTTACCCCTAAGGGGGTAATTACTCCCAGGTTAGGAACCACTGCACAAGATGATGATGATGAGGCAACTCGCAACTAGCTGTTTAAAGAACTGCGCAGACAGAAATGAAATGAGCTTTATTTACTAGAAGTATAGGGTGTTACAGAAACAGTTGAGCTGTATGCTCTGCCTTTATGGCACGTAAATATGCAATTTAATTACCTAATGTTATTACGAAGCCACTCTAGTTGCATGTTTCGATGATAAACAACAGTTTTCAGTTAGCTAGTTGCAGCTGCACAATTAGGAACTGTTAAATTTGTACTAATTGTGTCAAGTTGCTTGTTTCCCCAATTAGGAAACATTGACTGTAAACTATGAATTTTGCAAAAGTTTATTTAGAATTGCGCCAACATAAACTGCCGCTGCAACTGGCAACCTGTAACGAAAACTTTGTTAATGATTGATAAAAAAAAAGTTAATAGTTTCTTTAACTTAGTTGATTGTTTTTGCAATTAAAGTTGCTCTGTCTGTGAAACGCCTAATGCTTGCATTGTTATAAATAATGGCGTGGCGTTTGTAGCGTAGAATACAGATGGGGCGAGACCGCGGACTAGAATAGTGTTGGGGCGACGATTGGCTATCGATTTTCATTTTATTAAGCCGGCAAACCAGTGGAAACTGTGACTTATTTTCTTCGTACAACGAATAGTGGGCGCTCTTGTCAGATCCGGTCACCTATCTGGAGATCAGTGGACTATACGTGACCACGGGGCAACTTGAGGACGTCTATCTTACGGCAACAGCCGCGACCAACGCCTTAACGTGCAATTTGAGGCACGAAAATGATCGAAATTTTTAAGGAGATGCGGATGAAGAATGCGTATGGCGCGTCCTGATCTGGCGTTATGACCTGACGCAGATGGTTTGTTGGAATTTGGTTACTTGCACAAGGTACACTGAGGTGCTGAACACTCCCCCTGTCTCGAGAGGGCAGCTTCGAGCTGACCGTGTGACTAGGGCAGCGGAATGGACCGTTCCTGTCCCGGTCGCCAAATTGTGAGACTGGACCCGTTGGGTTTTTAGTGGGAAAACCCCGTTCATACTGCTGGGCCGTCCTAGGGGAATGAATCCCTCACGAATCTATTTTTATTTATTTACATACACAAGACAAATTACAATTGTTACAAAGTTGTACAATACAATAGTGGTTGTAATCTAGATCGTAATTCCATAATATATGTACACTTAAAAACTAAATATAATCATCATCATCATCATCATCTCAGCCAAAAGACGTCCACTGCTGGACAAAGGCCTCCCCCAAGGATCTCCACAACGACCGGTTTTGTGCTGCTCGCATCCAGCGGCTTTCAGCGACCTTCACCAGATCGTCGGTCCACCTTGTTGGAGGCCTGCCCACACTGCGCTTTCCGATACGCGGTCGTGTTAACGTTAACATCATTTAAAGTTAATTATTACAAATTGTAGGTTTTATTTCCCAAACGTAATAAAAAAAGGTTATCTGGCGTCTCTTGTACAACTTCTCTCGTATTGGTAGAATGTGCCAGTGTATATACTTAAAAGTAGTGTACCGAAGGATAGAACTGCCAAACGAGCTTACTCCTCATCAGCCTCCCAACCGCCTAACTCTCTCGCTTTCGATCGCTTTGAAGGCGAGGCCCTCGCGTCATCTTGTAATATAATATCGAATAATATCGAAAGCTATAGCCTATAGCTTTCGATATTGCTTTCATATAACTTTCGAAATGACAAGATGACGCCTCCCCCTCCCCTCGCCTTCAAAGCGATCGAAAGCGAGAGTGTTAGGCGGTCGGCCCCCAGGTGGCAATACAAATTCTCGTTTAAATGGCTGAATACTTTCTCTACTAGTACATTTTAGTATAGTCCATCTCTCTTTACTCTGACTTAACAGGAGGCCTGACCTCATGCTGAGCGGGCTCCTTTTAGTGCCACTTATTTTTTGAATTTTTGATGTAATGATGTGTGTTGTGTCACTAATAAATGTTTTCTATTCTATTATATTCTTTGTCTATGCTTGTATTAATATTTATCCTGCCAATGCATCGGGTGCCGCCCCCGCCCGCGGCGTACAGCCGGTACAGGTCCGGTATTAACGTATTTTTCAAACAAGCTTTGTAACAAACAACTAATTATTTGAAATGAAATAACGTTTTCGGACGCTTTGCACGGTCTGAAACGTCAGGATAAACATTACAGAAGCAGAAATGGAAACAAACATTTATTGACCAATTAATATATAACACATAGGATACACATGTGTGAAAAAAAATAAGGCGAAAACAAAATTTTAAATTTTTTTTACTACTAAGTGTTAATTGCTACACTTAAGCTGAATTAAATATTTATTTATATAAAATACAGTGAAAAGATTAAACGCCCACCCGGCCAGGAATCGAACCTGGGTCTTCCGCAATCCGGGCGGCTGCACTGACCGTTATGCTACCGGGAAGGCTGACGTAAGCGCTGAATTTTGTCACTGCTTTTTGATTTTTGAAATGCTTTAGAGCGACATTAGTGCCATCTATCCAGGTTCGATTCCTGGCTGGGTCGGGTGGGCGTTTCATTTTTTCACAGTATTTTATATAAATATAAAAAAAAATAAGTTAAAGTACTGGCATGTGGCCAATTAGGTCCCAACCTCAGCTTGTGCTGCAACAACATGCAAGCCGCTGCAGCGCTGGTGTTCTGGTGGGACCCAACTTGGCACAAGAGACACAGGACAACAACATAATTCCACTGTAAAAAAAAAAAAATAACACCAAAAAAACAACAATAATAATCAATATGACATACATAACATTTAGAACTAACATCATCATCATCATCATCATCATCATCATCATCATCATCATCATAATCAGCTCATTTTATGTCCCCACTGCTGGAGCACAAGCCTTCCCTATGAATGAATAGGGAGAACGGGCCATAAACCACCACGCGGGCCCAGTGCGACGCGGTGGTTGTTAACGACTGCTACTGCAGCCGGAACCGGCTTTACGTGCTATCCGAAGCACGGAGGAGCTCGAGATGATAATTTTTTGGTCACCTATCCGATGACCGGCCTGCGAAAGTTGCTTAACCTCAACAATCGCAGACTACCATCGAGCTCCTCTTGACTATCACGAAGTCTCATTAGCAGAGTGAGCCCACATTTTAAAATGTATCAGCTGTGTTCCTTACAGGCCATACTCATCTGTTAAAAGGATTATTTAAATTTCCCTCGGGACACCATCGTGTGGGCGGGATGTAGGCGGGAGCAGTCTGTAATTATTTGTTTCGAATATACACAGCTTTGCCTCGCCTCGATTGCCGAGTGGTAACGCGCTCGGTCCTATATCTGAAGTTCAAGATTCAATTCTCCAGGTCGAGCAAAATGTGCTTCGGATTTTAGACGTTTAGCTCGGGTTTGTGATCATCCACCGGCAATTGGCAAGCGATTTGATGGGCATTGGCTTTAATCATTTTTTTTTTCTAATTGCGGGTTTTTTTTCCTTTAGTTGATGGCTTCGTGCGATTAGCACATTTAGCCAGTGTCAAAGTAATTTTTCTTACAAGTAGTACATAAATAAAGAATATTTTCATCTTGTATGATGATGATGAATGATAATAGAAATGAGGAGTGAGAAATGATATACCCCCAACCCCTCGAGTATCGGAGTAAAGATGTGGGGCTTTACTAAGTCCTCGGGCGGACTTCTTGAGAGAATTTGAAAAGTAACGTTGTACTGTTTTGTTTCATTTACCAACACTCATGCACATTCACGAACACTTAACGGTTAATAATCTACCATTATTTCACACTAATATTCGACATAACACAAATTTTAGAAAATGAAACAAAACCGCAGACATGACTTCACTTTCCCGCCAAGAAGTCCAATAGCGGGTTGGTAATTACAAACCCGGGCTAAGGCTTGTTACACACGTACCACAACCACACCACACCGTCGCTGCGGCTTCTAGCAGTTGCGTTGTGTTATGTGTTGATTTGTTGGATGTATTTTCCGATATTTTTATTTTCTTGTATAAAAAATTCCGATCGTCTTTTTTCACTGTAGACAAATTTCTGAACGCCTTATTTCCCTATACACATATTTTCCGATATATTTATTTGTTTGCGCTGTGGCCGGCCGCTAGTTCGCTGTGTCGATGTCGCTGGCGGTTGCGTAGTGGTTGCGACGAGGCTGCAATGGAGTCGGTATCAAACACGCGGTCAATAATGACGGCAAAATGTGTCTCCTACGAATTCCACTATTAATTTTCATACAAATTAGCGCCCGCCCACGTATTGTGACGTGTGAAACAAGCCTGAATGTCTAAAATCTGGGCCTGACACCACTTCAAACGCGATTAAAATTTTCTGCGACACTCACACATATCTGCATACTCCGCGCCTACTTTTGGCATTCCATACAACCTCCAGAGTTATTGTTTCAGGAGGCATTATTAGCGTCACCGAACTGTACAAATCTGAGCTATGCATCGAAAAGTTACACAACTTTCGCACTTGTCAGTGGATGAAAAATGTATCTCCTCTCGCTCCTCCTTGCTTCGGAAGACACGTAAAGCCGTAGGTCCCGGCTGCATTAGCAGTCGTTAACAACCACCGCCCGCACTGGGCCCGCGTGGTTGCTTAAGGCCCGTTCTCCCTGCTGCGGTGTTTCCATATATAGGGAAGGCACGTGCCCCAGCAGCGGCGTCAAACAATTAGCTAATGATGGCGGGAATTTGTACCCTGGACCTCTGGATATCGGAGTGACCGCTCTGCCACTGAGCTGTTTATAGTAATAATGAATTCTGTGTAATGTGCAAGTAGAGCTTGAAGCGTTACACCTTTTTCGTTTATAGAAATGGTCTATTTCAAAGAATCTCCATGCCCTGCCAGTAAATAGCGTGGCTCGTTCGGGAATCGACACGCGATCTACGCGAGCACAATAAATAAAGTTGCCACACGACGGGCGAATATTCAGAACGACCGGCTTACACAAAATATAGCCTAGTCGGTTGAACGGGAAAATGTGAGAAGTTATTTTTGGCAAAAACGCACAGTCAGTGACGTGCTCGTCTCATACAAAAACTTCCTGTGTAAAATCGCTCATGTTTATTTGTTTCATTGTCATGCCCGATCTGTTCCGAACCCCTCGGAGAATCTAGTATGGCACGGGGACACGCACTTTTTTTTATATTAAAAGGCAAACGAGCAGGCGGGTCACCTGATAGAAAGTAATCGCAGCCGCCCATGAACACCCACAAAACCAAAGTAATCACAGATGCGTTGCCGGCCTTGAGGAAGGAGTAAGAATTGGGAGGGGGGAGGGGTGAGAGATGGTTCTCCGGTACTTTCACTCACCGGACGAAACACAACAGCAACGAGTGCCATTGTGTCAGGCCGATATTCTGTGAGAGGGTGGTATTACGCCGGGCGAGCCGGCCCATTTCGTGCTGCAACGCAGCGTAGCTCTACCACTCAGACAGTGTCACTCATTTAGCACCACCCAGGGGTCACGTGTAGGGTCTCAAAGGTAAACCTACCGACGCGAGTAACTTTAACCCCCAAAGCACTAGTGCGCGATGCCTTTCCCTCTAGAAGACCTCTGACGGTGCTTCGTTTAACACGGCTTGAGAAACCCTTTAAATTTCTCGCCACCCCCCAAAAAAAAGCCCGGTAAAGCTGAAATGCGCAGAAGCAATCAGCAATGTAAAGATATTAACATTCTGCAATCATTCTCTAAATAAACTATAATTGTGCGAAATTTCATACTCCTCCGTACGCGCAATTTTCGTAAAAAGGGGTAAGTACAAAGTTTTTGCTTCACGTATTAATATACTTAGATGAGATAGATAGATAATCGTTAATAATGAATTAAATCTTATTTCGGTGGACGCCACCTTCCACATTTCGGATTTTCGGTCGCTTCGTGTTCTAGGCCCAAGTTTTTGATCAATAATGTATTACTAAAGGATCCAGAACAAAAATACATCTCGAAAGTGGTATAACAAAATCTAAAAAACATTGTTTAGCATTGATTGAAGGTCCAAGTACTTTTGTTGTTTCTCTTATTATGGTTTTAAACGGCCAATAACAGTTTCTTAATAAAAAAAAGCCAAATCCTATCAAAAGTTTGGCACGCAATGGCGTCGTGCCGCCCGGCTGTTACAACTTCAATGCGAAGCTCTCGTAGCACTACGCGCCGCTACTGTGCTACGCCGTAGTCGTGTAGCGCGTTACGACAAGGAATCACGACCGACGCGCTTGATGTGTTTAATACATTTGCCTTTTCGGCCATTTTGTATTTGTATAACAGTAATATTTGGGGTGCCAGTAAATAGGTCAAAATCAAAGTCAAAGTTTTTATTCAAATAAACTTACGAAAGTACAGGATATCTATTTTTTAGCTGTGGAGAAGAATGAGCGCAAGAAACTCCACAGCTTTATGGTCAGTATGGGGATATCTGGAACTATATAGAAAAAGGGATATGTTTTAAATTAAATCGGCGACAATTTTTCTTCATAATATCCCTTTTTTCGTATAATAAAATTGCCTAGGTTGGATCTCGATTGCGTCCTTAAATTATTTAACCCAACCTTAACCTAATTTAAAATATTTTATAAATCATTTACCTGATGGTTATTGACGTTAACCACCGCACCGCACTGGGCCCGCGTGGTGGTTTATGGCCCGTTCGCCCTATCCATCCATAGGGAAGGCTCGAGCCCCAGCAATAGGGACATAAGACGAGCTGGTGTTGAATGGTTATTGATGATAACGTCGGGTATAAAGAAGGTATGATACCTTTATATAAGCTTTTATTTAACTGGCAATGTAGCAAGTAACGCAAGGTTTGTTCGGTGAAATCTCGAAACTCAATTTTGAAGCAAATATCTTCAACTGATTGAGCTGAAATTTTGTATACACGTTCAGTATAGATGACAATGCATGGTTAACTGTGTGATGTCATTCTAAATCCAACATGGCGGCACGCCCAAGATGGCGGACTAATTATTTTTAAATGCATTTCTACAATATGGGTATAAATGAAAGAGCTTGCTGAGAATAACTCAAAAAAAAAGTGACGTCACTCTAAATCCAATATGGCGGACTAAGTTTTTGTCCAGCAATAACTAAAAAGTAAAAAAACCTTTCTAAAAAATCAAGCTTTTATTTAAATGCGCTTACTATGAACTTATAACGCCATTACACAATTTATTTGATATAACAGCTTATCGCGTGATTCACTTGTGTATGTACATAAACAAGTAAATTACAATTTAACTAAATACGAGTACTTAAATCTCGCGATAACCTTTTATAACGTATAAATTGTGTAATGACGTTATAAGATTTAAAGTAAAAGTTTTTTTTCTTCTTTTTAGCGCACTTTTACTAATTAGTTTGCGTTAATTCCCGTTTAAATTCTTTATTAGATGAAAATGCATTGGTGAAAGCGTGCTTCAGCTATATTCCTCAATTTCTGATGCCCTGGCCTAAATGCCTCTGAAGTAGTAAGCAAGACTGGGAACAAATCCTACCACCAACCAAACAGTACATGTACCCCCTGATGGGAATCAAACCCGGGACTTTGGGGTCTGATACCGGTCTTAACCACTCGATCAGAGTGAATATATAATTCTACTTTACATTTTGTAGTTGCTACGTCACTAAATTAATTAATAAAATTTCCTTGTCATTGGCATGGCGGACCCATTTTAATCGCAATAAGTAATAATGATGCCCATTTTGTAGTCGTCATGGCGCCTTTGACAAATGCGTCCAATTATAATTTAATTAGCACGGTGTGGCTGGCACGCTAGCGATCGTGAATGCTAAGCGGCTTTTGCTTTGTCCTGTTTTGGGATGGGTGGCCGTAACATCTTGGGTATGTTTGTTGTGGACGTTACCGTTAAGTCCCGTCTGCATAAGAGTCCAGCTTTGTTTCACCTTTGTGGAAGAGTGACAGCTATTTTATCGTGCTACAAAGAATCGTGCGATATATACTATTAAAACATTTTATATGAAAATTAATGTAGGTGCCTGAGAGATAAAACACTAAAAAACTATGATTACGCAAATATTGTTACGAACAAATTACAATTAGAAAAAAGGCAGTGTTGAAAAAAGTCCACGAACGGGATTTGAACCCGCACCCCATGACATGCCGGGTCAGGTGCACTGCCAACTATGCTATCGTGGCTCAATCCAACTCGGCGGTTCGAGGCGGCTCGCGGGTTCAAATCCCGCTCGTGGACTTTTTTCAACATTTTGTCTTTTTTCTAATTGTAATTTGTTCGCAACAATATTTGCGTAAAATTATATGTAAATAATCATAAATACCTATAGTTTATCTTTCAATATTTGTAAAAATATTAGGTTCGGATGTTGATGACGTAGTTGTCGACATTGAATAGGGCTCCTTTGGCTTATAAAGTAAAAATAGATAGTGTTGATAAATTTTAGCGAGTTGGATTGAGCCACGATAGCATAGTTGGCAGTGCACCTGACCCAGCATGTCATGGGGTGCGGTTTCGAATCTCGCTCGTGAACTTTTTTCAACACTTTGTCTTTTTTCTAATTACTAAAAAACTAAATAAAAAAGTAAAAAATTCCTCCTTATTTTTTTTTCAATATTACGTGATTTTGTAGTTATGTGCCTATTTAATATTGCTTGATCAGTCAAAATTTTAAAAAAATCATATATAAATATGATTTTTACTCTTTACTGCCATCCATGTAGGCTTCTTTTAACTGTGAAGTAGATTGTATGGAAAGCAAAACTCATATCGCATAAGAAGAAAAAGTATTTTGGCGCAATGCTGAATCACGTTTGTTGAACCATTGCTCGCCAATATTCGGAGAAATCAGCTTCCCTGTTAGCACTGACATGTTACATTTTTTAGTTTAAACTTAGACATGAGGTACAACATTTGTCGATGTCGATTGTACTTGTGGCAGCACAACAGTTGTACCAATGTCCATACTAAGACGCGGACCAATCACAGCGCAGTACAACACGATCTCTGTATATATACTATAGAATGTTTTTTATTTCTTTAGCTTGTAAGTTTCATATTGTTTGTCATAGCGCTAGTTGCGATATCATGTTTTAGTACTTTAGTAAGTTAAGTTTTGTAAATAAATATTCTTCTTCTTCTCTCTACATTACCCAGGGGTATCGTTACTGACCCTAAGCAAGACCCTCAGTAATGTACTTATTATTATTTATTTTTCATATCTTACGGGTAAGCGTTTGATCTTCATCTCACCTGATGTTAAGTGATGATAAGGTCGAAAATGGAATGGCCTTCACCCGGAATCCGCAACTACTGAGGTACTGTACTGTCTGTCTTACCTATCCACTCATGTGCTCTGCCCCCCAACCGCCTAACTCCTTCGCCTTCGATCGCTTTGAAGGCGAGGCCCTCGCCTCGCCTTCTAATATATTATCGAAATATAATATCGAATAATATCGAAAGCTATAGCCTATAGCTATCGATATAGCTTTCATAATCCTTTCGAAATGACAAGATGACGCCTCCTCCTCGCCTGGCCTTCAAAGCGATCGAAAGCGAGAGAGTTAGGCGGTCGACCCCCTGGTTACCACAGAACAATTGAATTCTGTTGTGTCTGGGCCCGAAAGCGTCTGTGTATCTACATAAATAAAAATGAATCCCTGAAATGTATGTACGCGCATAACTTCCGATCGACTGCACAAAATTAGGTCATTCGTTTTTTTTTGTGTTTGCTATTGTCAGGACAAGATTTGTGCAGAAGAAAATTTAAAAAAAAAGATTGTTTTACTAAAATATGTTTTTTTTTTAAATATATGATATGAAAAGTGAGTGAGTGAATGTGACAGATGACGTATAGTTTTTCGGCCAGCGTTTGATAACTTCAAACGGACAATACGTCATATGACATGGTATGTAATATCATAATATCAATCAAATAGAATTACCGCTTCTTTTGCAAAAGTAATTTGTAGTTTTATTTTTGTACTATATTCAGGAAAAAATATGGCGGTACGAAGTTCGCCGGGTCAGGTAGTCTTTATATATATAAATCTTCTGTGCGTGTGTATGTTATTGAACTCCTTCTAAACGGCTAGATCGATATGGATGACATTTTCTGTGTGTGTTCAAGTGGATTAGATAATGGTTTAGATTTACAATTGGACTCGGTGGGTGGCGCTGCTATAGGGGTTCATCATAGGATACAAGTGTTCTTAAGCGGACGAATGATTTATTTGTTTTATTGTCATGGAAACTGTCAAAGCGGTACGAAGTTCGCCGGTCAGCTAGTTTATAATAATAATAATAATAAATTATTAATAAATTAATAATAATTATTATTATAAGCCCTTAATGACCCTGTAGTTATCATCTAATACCCTCCTAATAGTCTTTAAAAAAAGTGAGACAGCAAAGAAACATATAGGTTGCCTCAACAAGCCACTTAAAAAAGTGGAGACCGCATATGTTTAATTTTGGAGAGAGTTTGCTGATTGCCTCAGACGGCATTTACAGCTTCACCGGGCTTGTTTGGGGGCGGCGAGAAACTTAAAGGGTTCCTCAAGCCGAGTGAAACGAATCATCTTCGGAGGTTTTGTAGATGGAACGGCATCCCGCACTAGTGCGTGTCCCCGTGCCCTACTAGATTCTCCGAGGGGCTCGGATCGGATTGTACGTCATATTATGCGCTTGCGACAGCAAGGTATCACGCGTTTGCTGCCTATAAAGCTTCAGTTTTATGCATCTATGCCCAGTAATTTCACTGGTACTGCTAGCTTCTACTACATCCAGCTTGAGAATGATCTGAGCGTTCACTCACACCCATAGACTATTTAGGTATAATATTTTTAATTTAACATGTCTCAAATTACCATCGATTATTCTCTTTTATCGATAAAAATATGTCGATACTGTATAATTACCACGAGCACCAATCCGTGCATTTCGCACCCACTCCCACGCGTGTGGACTCAACTGATTAGCGGCCGGCGCAGGCGCATGCGTTGTGTCAATACAGCGGTTTATTTTAATTGTTATGTTTTTTCAAAATAAATAAAGTAAAATGTACAGTCTAGAGCGTAAATATGTTCATATGGACCAATCGATTTCCGCACCAGGTTTTTTTTAAACTTTAGGAATCTATAGGAATCTAGAAGGGAACGGGGACTTATATACTTGCGTGATGACATCCCCTCCAGAATCCATCTGGTGATACACTCGGCTTGAGTTGGAGTTACAAGAAAGGAAATAAGTTAAGTGTCTCACCGACCACAAAAACATCCGGTTCCGCTGTAAAGGCCAAAGACAGCCAAGAGTAGTCCCCTTTAAAAATACGTTAAAGTTATTCCGTTACCCACGGGAGGCAATGCAGTGACCTAAGCACAAAGTCAACGCATCACGTATTAACGCGACTCGCCGAGACACAAAATAATAATACTGCAGAAGGTAAACTTAAGAATAGAATAGAATAGGTATTTATTTGACTAACACTGTATTCTCGACATTCATAAACAAAAGATTAACAAAAAGAAAAGAAAATGTTTTAAAAATCAAAATAAAACAATACATTGTCTAGATGTCTAGATTGTCTAGATGACATACGGGACTGAGACGTGGTCGCTCACTATGGGCCTTATCAGAAGGCTCAAGGTCACTCAAAGAGCAATGGAGAGGGCTATGTTAGGGGTTTCTCTGCGAGATCGAATCAGAAATGAGGAGATCCGCAGAAGAACAAAGGTAACCGACATAGCCCGAAGAGTTGCTAAGCTCAAGTGGCAGTGGGCAGGGCACATTGCTCGCAGGACTGATGGCCGCTGGGGCGGAACAGTCCTCGAGTGGCGACCGCGTACCGGAAAGCGCAGTGTGGGCAGGCCTCCAACAAGGTGGACCGACGATCTGGTGAAGGTCGCGGGAGGCCGCTGGATGCGAGCAGCACAAAACCGGTCGTTGTGGAGATCCTTGGGGGAGGCCTTTGTCCAGCAGTGGACGTCTTTTGGCTGAGATGATGATGATGATGATGATTGTCTAGATATGCATACGTTGCTGCATACAGTGTCGCCAAACAGGGTCTGCAGTCTGCACTCAGCATGAGCTACGGGTTATCCGTTGCGCTGATTTTCAGTACAAACCTTGCATGACGTAGGAGTAGGTAACTGACACTGAACACTATAAAATCATATAATAGTAAGATAATTGAAAAAAAAAATCATCAAGATTATAACACATAAGTAACTATTGTGTATACACAAAATAAATAATATCTAATACAGATAAAAAATATAAAAATACAATTAATAGAGTGGGGCCCAATAACACAATGCTTATGACCACTATCGGCGAAAACGTTTCACACATCCGACTTCTGTAATAACTAAATAATTAAATAAAATAAAAAATGTTTATTTTTCCTATCACAAAATAGGTCTATAGGCTTTTTAACTAATAATTAAGATAGCCTTCTATATTTGTGAGAGACTGGTGCCTGATAAGGTTTCTCAAAATTCTGTATATTCAGTAAATGCTTCTTAAACCCTATTTTAAATGAAAAAACACTACTCGGCTCCCGTCCACGACCGACTTTTTGTAAGACCGATAATCGGACCGATTTGTTCGCCGCGGTTTTAGTACCGACTTTATGTAAGACGTGTGCGTTGCAACATAGAATTCCATACTAAGTTTCATTTTCACCGACTAAAAAGTCGGTCACCGATTATTATCGGACGTGGGCGAGGGCTCTAATACAAACGCGCATGCACATAAGACAAGCTTTCACGGACACGGGTCTCGAACCAGGTGGCTTATGTGACATAAGCCCCCTGGTTCGAGACATAAGTTATGTCTAATTTCAATACGAATCACGATACCAAAGGTATTTGCGCTTGTCACTATGCATAGACAATTCCATATAAATATCAAATTGACGATGTCGTTCATTCAACATCATTCGAGAACGCGTCGCGATCGCAATCACTGACACTTGTCTTGAATAGCTTTCAAGGTTCATATTGTGTTCGCGCCAAACCGCTCCGCTCAAACCTTCTGGATTATCTCGTTCGATAGCCTGCCGGCCGGTACTTAACCACTTTGATAGTGCCTTCAGCTCAAATATTCAATTGCGTGGGTGAGGCCTCCCTTATAAAGTGCGTGTGCGCGAACTAATACATGCTATAGTTGGAAATAGACATTATCTAGAAGAAGGGACTTTTACCAGCTCAGCTCCATCCCCACGACAATCATATCGTGGATGCGCCAACAAGTCTGCTCGAGTTTCCCCATAGTACCAAGTAAGTCCCTATAGATCCCATTACATTCCCACATCGCTGTACCGGCATTGCCTGCGTTAAGCAGCCTAACATATTGAAAGGTATTAAGATAGGTATTAGAGTTAGACAGCTCCCAACAGTCCGAGCGCAGCTGTTGCGAGAGAGGTTGTATATGTGTGCGATGCTCGACCGTTCGTATGCCCCGATACGATCCGAACCCCTCGGCTAGTAGGGCATGGGGACACGTACTAATGTGTAATGCCGTTCCTTCTAGAAAACGTCTGACGGTGATTCGTTTCACACGGCTTGAGGAACTCTTTAAGTTTCTCGCTGCTCTCGAAAAAGCCCGGTAAAGCTAAAAATGCCCAATGGCAATCAGCAAGCTCTTTAAAAAAAGCGTATGTATAAAGCTTACCTTCTGCAGTGTCCTTGCTTTGTGGCCGAGCCGTCCGTCGGCGAAGAGCCGGTTTAATTAAGAGGTTCCTTGAGCCGCCCGCTGCATTAGTAATTAGCGAGGCGCGCGAGCACCGCGGAGAGTATGCGATGCGAAGACATGGTGTAGCTTTGTCAACGTAACTAGCCACATAAACGAGTTGCATCGCTGTTTTACATACATTCTTTATTGCACAAAAACACACATAAAAATGTACAAATAATGGTGAGCAACTTTCGCAAAGGCCGGTCATCGGATGGGTGATCAAAAATGTATCATCTCTCGCTCCTCCGTGCTTCGGAAGGCACGTAAAGCCGTTCCGGCTGCATCGGCAATCGTTAACAACCACCAATGCACACTGCCGTGTGGTGATAAACACCAGCCAGGACTGTTCTCCCTATCCTTCCATAGGGAAGGCTCTTGCCCCAGCAGTGGGGACATAAAATGAGCTGATGATGATGAAATGTATATATTGGTATTAGCCGGGGGGAGGGGGGGACAATGAAGTGGATCGAACACGTAATTGTTCCATGCAGTGCGACGCTATGCCCTTAGCGCAGCTTCCAGTGTAACGTGTGCCGGCTTGCCGTCGCCGCTGTGCGATATACATTGCAAGGAGACTGCTTATGTCGTTATGTCCAGTGTAGGATACATTTACAAATATGCCACAACACCGACTTTAAATTAGGTAGTGTAAGTAGCAGTGTTTTATTTTTATTTCTATTCTTAGTTTTAGTTTAGTTTTAGTCTGGGCATCTTCGGGAGATTAGCGTCGTAGCATTAAGTACTAAAGTGCTATGACACATGCTGAGAAGATGCCTTTTCAGTATCATACACCATGCATCTTATTTTATTTAACAATAATCTTAATATATATGTCGGAGATGGAAAACGGATTTTGTTGGAAAGCGTCGTCTCCGTCCGCCATTTTGTGCGTAGAATAGAGTCAGTGCGCACACGTCCGGCACAGTCGAGCTCCAGAAGTAAAGTGAGTGCGAGAGTGAGTTTCACAAACTAACGTTACCTCACTGACAAGTGACAGTGACAGATGTCATAGACTCACTATGCTCCCACTACTCGCTCGAACTACTGACTCAGGGATAATTTCATAATGCCAAGCTATTCTGCCAAGCTATTCAGCCTAATATCGATAGATGCCGTTACTAGTCTATGAAATAACTCCGACACGGCCATTCTGACACTGCGCGCGTTCTCGAGCGCAGCAGTTCCGGAGCTCTTCTTTTAAGAGCAACTAGATTCAAATGCGAAAACATTAAAGCATGAAGTGCGGAGCTTCCAATGCGAAAGCGTGACTGCATGAAGCGCGGAGCTTCCAATGCGAAAGCGTTGAAGCATGAAGCGCGGAGCTTCCAATACGAAAGCGCGACTGCATGAAGCGCGGAGCTTCCAATGCGAAAGCGTTGAAACATGAAGCGCGGAGCTTCCAATACGAAAGCGCGACTGCATGAAGCGCGGAGCTTCCAATGCGAAAGCGTTGAAGCATGAAGCGCGGAGCTTCCAATACGAAAGCGCGACTGCATGAAGCGCGGAGCTTCCAATGCGAAAGCGTTGAAGCATGAAGCGCGAAGCTTCCAATACGAAAGCGCGACTGCATGAAGCGCGGAGCTTCCAATGCGAAAGCGTGACTGCATGAAGCGCGGAGCTTCCAATGCGAAAGCGTTGAAGCACGAAGCGCGGAGCTTCCAATGCGTAAGCGTTGAAGCACGAAGCGCGGAGCTTCCAATGCGTAAGACAGCAGATATTACAGGCAATAAAAGTATTGTATGATCACGGCCATCATGATTGAAACACGTCCTCGTGTTTTTCTCTTTAACAAAAGATAGCCAAGCACAGTATTTCCCGTTCGGTCTATCCTGACCAAACATTAATTGACTCTTACATTTAGCTCCACTGTAGGCACTATAATAGGCTCTACAGTAGACTCTGCAGTAAGCCTCACAGTAGGCCCTACATAAAGCTCTACATAAGTCTCTACATAAGCCTCTACATAAGCCTCTACATAAGCCTCTACATAAGCCTCTACATAAGCCTCTACATAAGTCTCTACATAAGTCTCTACATAAGTCTCTACATAAGTCTCTACATAAGACTCTACATAAGTCTCTACATAAGACTCTACATAAGACTACATAAGACTCTACATAAGACTCTACATAAGACTCTACATAAGACTCTACATAAGACTCTACATAAGACTCTACATAAGTCTCTACATAAGTCTCTACATAAGTCTCTAACTTATTTAAAACTGAAAACTAAACCTTTTCGATTTAGAAAGATAACAAATCAAATGTAACATAACAAAAGAAAAGGTAACTAGACAATCCAAATCCAAACTAGATAACCAGGTAACCAGGGCCATTAACCATTCGTTGCACAAATCAAAAGTCACTATTTACAAGCTATGTAAGCTTTAAAATCACCTCGAGTTACCCCTCCAATGCCACGGCTCTCACAGCCGAACAGCGATCCCAGTCGCTTACGCGTGTCCATCTCAGTGGAACCCTGCGCACGTCTGCATCACCCTCTGACTACACACTACTGTCCTGATAGACCAAGACCTCCGCCAGAGCTAAACACGCACCGCGCACCTACGGACATCTTGAGTTTCCTCAATAGACACCGATTTCTACCGGGCTACGACTATGTAAAAGCTACTGGTATGGTCGACACTTGTTACGGCTATTAGAGCACTAACTCGAGTTCACACAACAACTTTACTCATTATCAATCGGGTCACAATGTACCTCCACCTCAACTTCGACTAGTACATGACCTTCTGGCATCCCTGTTAATCTATAGTGTGTGTATTTGTAAGTTCGCTTAGAATTTAATGCTTTCAACGTATCATAATCATGAGCTACCTCCATCAGGTACCCGCACACAGCTCATCATTTAATAAACTACTGGCTCTCTCTAACAAACCCTCATGTCTATGGGGTACTAAACGTAAGTTCTAGTGAGTCTACTTCTAATGCCGCAGTTATAAAAACGAGTCTCTAAATTTATTATCTAACTTGGTTTTGTTTTGTTCACTATTTTTAACCAAGACAAAATCACCTGTAATAAACTTGTCTAACTGTAATAACCAACAGTACAGTACTAATAACATTAGATTGTCCAGTAACTCATTGTCACTTTGGTAAGTAAACGTTTTCCTCTGGCTATTTGACTTTTTTATCATAGAAATTTCTAAGCATTATAAAATAATCATACTGAATCATGAAAACATCACCAGAAACATTCAGCGTCCAGCAGAGTTGCCGATGCAGCACAGGTCTGTTTACCCGATGACGCTGGTTCACGTTGCTCGCCATGCTGCCGGTGTCGGTGTCGCTGCTGCCGGTTGCACCGCAGTTGCTAGTAGCGCCCTTCCCCGTGCCCCGCAGTGATGGTATGAGCGCGTGGGCACATGTTTGCAAAAGGATCCGTGCCTCTAAATATGGAGAATGTAGCAATCCATACGTCGACTGTAGCTACGCACGCGTATTAACTCCGGTAATGAATCTCCTCATGTGCTTTCTGAACATCAAGTAACGCCATCCAATTCTGATTTTGCTGTTCCAACATCCGTTGTCATTTACGATAAAACTTGGCATCGTTTTCTTCTAGTTGTTCGCGTCGATTACATCCGTAGAGCAAAGGTTACATCCCACTTCTGATGTCGGAGATGGAAAACGGATTTTGTTGGAAAGCGTCGTCTCCGTCCGCCATTTTGTGCGTAGAATAGAGTCAGTGCGCACACGTCCGGCACAGTCGAGCTCCAGAAGTAAAGTGAGTGCGAGAGTGAGTTTCACAAACTAACGTTACCTCACTGACAAGTGACAGTGACAGATGTCATAGACTCACTATGCTCCCACTACTCGCTCGAACTACTGACTCAGGGATAATTTCATAATGCCAAGCTATTCTGCCAAGCTATTCAGCCTAATATCGATAGATGCCGTTACTAGTCTATGAAATAACTCCGACATATATATATTTTTCCGTACATGTGTATTGTCACTGAACTCCTCCTAAACTGATGGACCGATTTTGATGAAACATTTTTGCCGAACTGGACGATCTATTTTAATTTTATTTTTATTTTATTTTATTGGTACAGGCATAATAACAATTAATTGACGGTTGTTATGCATTATAAAAAGATTTACATACTAGGTTTTGTTAGTCAATTAATCTAAAAAAATTATACACAACATTAAAAAGTAAGATAAGATAAGATATGCATGACACATTCTATTTATCGAATTATTCTGAGAGACATTATTATTTGCTGATGGTATGCTAAAGAGATGTGGGTTACGTACGGAGCGACTATTCACTTTAAACTTAAGGCAATTCAGAAGATCTTCACCAAAAAAGATATAGTTAACAACACTAAGGCCAAGTACTTACCCGTGAGGAATAAAAGAATATTCGGCTTTAAACATTTTATATCGTACAAAAAAGTGACAAATTTTCGAATTTTATTTTTATTTAAACTGCGTCCTCGTTTCATGAATCAATTGAAACTTCTTACCAGTTATTTATTTTGCCGTTCATAACCCATTCGCGGAACCCGCGCCGGGTCAAGCTGGATTCCGTGCTAATTTCTCTAGAGACTAATCGTCGGTCAACTCGGTAGGGCTGCCTCCAACCGGAATAGGGACAGCTTAGTATGTACGGTTCTGAACCGAGGCACAGAATAAGAAGACAGAGAGTAAGCTTAAGGGTAAAAATGCCAAAAGTGCAGTCAGGGTTAAGTTGATATAATTGAAAATACTATCGTATTACATAAACAAAATGTATATTTAGTATCAAAGGGAACGTGTTTACAATTAGTCTGATTCATAATTTCTATTGTAATATTAATTTCAAAAGTTGAGATGTCAAATGTTACGCATCATATGCGACTACAGTAAGGCTCGTTCGTATTTTTTTTCCCAGCTACTTTAGCCAGGGTACGCAAACTAATCCACATAATGAGTCAGTTAAGGGAGGTCATTGATGGAAATATTCTCAAGTCAGTGTATCTGGCGTTCGTAATTAACTATTGTATACTTGCATGGGGTGGCATTGCTCCTTCCATCATTGAACGTTCCTGTAAAACGGCTTACTATTTAATTTTGGTAAATAAATATTTTTAATTTTTTTATTTGTGTTTTGGAGCGCAATATCGTGTTTCGGACGAGATTCGTCAGTTTAACTCTTAATATACTTTTCTTCTCTTTTTATCAGGGCTTAGGAATATCGGTATTTTTAGAAACCGGGTCTTTGATATAGTACCAGCCGGGTCTACAGTCTTTGATATAGTACCAGTTCTTTAGTTGCTACCTATATCAATATTTGTACAATTACTTTATAGATACCGGTTCCACAAAACTTAAGAAGATACTGATAACAAGCCCTGCTCTATTTAGGCATACAGATTTATCACATAAGGAAGATGACGTTAATATTTCAAAATCAATCCGGCAATGATATATTGACGCCATACTTGGCAGTGTAATAAATCGTAGAGTCAGTAACAAAGTGTCTGCGCCACGTGCAGGCCAGGTGTGCTCCGTATATAAAAACAAGCATTGTCAATCTGTCCGTCGCGCGGTGTTATGTCCGACCGGCGGCGGCGGGGGTTATTGATGACATTCCTTATCTTACCGGTGTGTTATTGCTATATTCATACGGCTGCGATGGTTTGGTAACTATATCTTCTAAATAAGGTCACTTTTTATCAACTGCAAATATTTTGACAAAACATCTAATTATATCAGAGAAATAAGGCCCTAGCATTAAAAAAAATTCAGGCTAGTTTTTTTTTACTTTTCCTGACACAAAAATTGTAATATTTTTAAGAGCGACCTCTGTCGGCTCTTTTGAATGAAATTGGGTGCACATGTAAGCGGTGAAGGCATTGCGGCCTCTCTGTTTCGGCTCCTTTGAATTGAAACTACCGAAAATGCTTTATTTTTCTTTTTAATCGATATGTCTTTCGGCATTTTTCCATAAAAATGGTTTATATATGTTGTTAAATTTATCCTCAAAATATTTGTAGTTGATAAAATGTGACCTTATATATAAATACGTGAAGAAACATCTTTCTACCTAGTTTGGAGTGTGGGATATAGTTAAAAGTTCATTTGGAGAAGGAGTGCGGAAAGATGCATGCTAATGCTAATATAGACGTATTTTACGACCGTGTCAATATCATAAAAAAGGCACTCACCGTTGTTGACGACATGTTGACGATTCAAAAATAATATTACTTATCATGTTTTAATTACTGTAAGTGGGTATCTTAAATGTAGTAGCTCGTCAATTGCTTGTAGTTATAACATTTGTAAGCTGTTAGCTATCCTAAAACAAACAAATAAATAAATAAATAAAAGATAAAAAATATGTATACTGTGTGAATTACGGTCGAATTCCAATGCACTTATCAATTCCGGTACTAGTACCGGTACTTTGCAACATTATTGCGGTTTTTAATTAAAATTATGTGCCACAATTTTTAATCACTAAGTCTAACGAATCAAAAACTTTTTTGTTTTCAATTTTCCAGGATGGCATATCCTGGAAATCCTGGAGTTACATAGGTATTTGAAAAATCTCTGACCATTATTTGCAATTCATTCAATCTCTGCTAATGAGAGATGCCACAGTTTGGAGCTAGTATGTGTCCGCTATTGTGTTACGTCCTTTCACTCCGGTTCACCCACTGCCATGCGAGGAGACGCAACTAATGCCTACCACTTAAAATAGTAGTAGTACGTAGTAGTGAATAGCCTGTGACTGTCCCACACTGCTGAGCAAAGGCCTCCATCATTGAAATCAAGTCATCACTACAATGAGCCATTAAGCACCACTCAAGAGTGGTGCTTAATGGCTTAATGGACCCGCATTTTCCAAGCCAAATGCGGGTTCGATAGATCAATATATATTCAATATTCCACTTGAAATAAATCTAGCTCAATGTAAGAGCCATCTGATTTATTTTCCATGGGTACTGCTAATGTTGCTATCAGTGCTTCAGAAGGCACGTTAAGCCGTTGGCCCGGCTGCATTAGTAATATCGTTAACAACCACCGCCACGCACTAACCCAGAGTGGTGGTTTACGGTCCGTTCTCCCCGTGGTGTTGTAAGGAGGGCTCGTGCCCCAACAGTGGGGATATAAATGAGCTGGTGATAATTGATGATTCATGATGATGACTGGTTTGCAATACCAGAGGTATTAATCAAGTGTTGATGACCTTGTGAAAGTCTTATTACGCCTATTTGGAATAAATCCCATGCTGTATTCCTTTCAGTAGGTGGTAGATGTTATAACGTGTCATGAAAGTTAGATATTAATTAGCAAGCCTATTTATGGTATCCTATACATGTAAAATCTAAATTCAACTCCAGATAATCGAAATTAGTTTGATAGCTACTAAATACTACGCCAGCTATAATAAAATCATCTAAAACAACCTTACTCATGTATGTCATCTGTGTTCATGTGTTATGCGTACTTATTTGTTTCATCTTTAGACGGCGACGCGAATAATTTCCGACCGGCTCTTTATAAAATGTCGTCTGTTATCGACGCTGTTGCATTTCAGTGTCGTTACAAATTCTGTATCTGATCTAAATTGCTAATATGTATTATCAAAGTCATAAAACCTCAAAGTTCAAAATCATTTACATCGAACGCAACGATTCTGGGATGCCCTCAATATTTCCGTTCGAAGATAACGTTACATTTAGGAATTTAATTAAAATGACAAAGTAGTTTCCCAAAAACATTTGTGGAGCGATATAATTAAAACGGACAAATCTCGGCCAAAATGTTTTACTGTGATGCGAACGTGTGAAAGGAGCAAATAATCACCGCAGAGCCCATAAAGAAGCGGGGCCGACGCCATTCTGTATTCAAATCGCGCCGTAATGCATAATGCGAGCTCGTGAGCAGACGTCCGCCCGCGACGGCGCCCCAAGCGAGACTGATTGGCCGCTTGCCAATGTTGCCAAGTTGATAAGGCTGTCTGTCTGTGCTGTTTTTTTTTGGTGTTTTCGTGGAACGTCTGGACGTGTGACTTGGTTGTTATTATCAGTTTAAACTTAGTCGTTCATTCGCATGTTATCTGGTCTGTTTTATTTGTATTTTTTAATACAAGTTTTTGTAGTTAATTTATACACAAACAGGCGTTGTAAATTGTGTATTATGTAAATTTGGCTGTCCAAGAGCGCTGATTATTCCAGTGTGTCATATCTTTCAACGGGCTGGCAAAAGGGGAGGTCACAAGGAACGATAAAATTAATGTGTACCTACAGTGCTAACTAAAATGAACTTTCATAAAAGTTTTATTATGCACTGTTTAATATGTACGAATAAGGAACAAGGCCAAAGCTTGATAAACATTACCAAATTCACACTATAAGTATAGGTAAGTAACGTTATTTCTATAGCATAGTGGTATTGTAGTGGTAATGCAATGCAACTCCCCTAGACAAATGGCATAACGCTAATAAAATAGAAATGAATGATTGACATAAACGTCATTTATACGTATCGTTGACTGTCAATAATGATTCTATTTAATTTCAAATCAATTAGCGTTATGATGTCTCTTGTCTAAGGGGCAGGTACCGTTATCTAGAATAGTATCTATCGATACTCGTTTCTTACCTAATGCGCTTTTTGTTAACCCGCGCGTAGAGCGGTTAGTTAATATATCGGTAAAAATGCCACCCAGGTAACGATACCAAGCATAATGCTTCCTTTGCTTTTAACGGTGTCTTCGTTTGACAGAAGTATCGTTACGTTCTATTTATCATAATCAATGATTACTCTCATATCCATAACTATACGATTAGGGTTTTGATTCTTCTTTACGACCCACCCTTTCTGCTAGTATTTTGAATTCTTTGTGTAATAAATATGTGTTAATAGTGTTATAATTTTCTTGTTACAGGTAATAGCAACTACTATGAATTTGACCACATTTAAACATTTCCTTGTTCGGTATGTATATACAAATTATAGAATAATAATGGCGCTTACATATTATGAGTGAATTCACAGCGCTGGTTGTTAACGCTGTATGTAATAAAAGTTATTGTATGCTACTTTATCGTTATATAAACGTGTCCCTTCTTACATAATTGTTTTGTTAGTGAAATTAATAAAAGGTTTCATAATGAGTAAAAAAGTAAATGAAATTAGCTTAAATCTTGAAATAGAATCGATGGCGCAACAACTACTAGCCTTTTCGGGAAGTGAACTTGAGTTTGCGTGTGGGTGTCCAAATTGGATCGTCGTCGTCGGCTCCTCCGTTATTCGAATGAAAACTCTATTTGTGGAATATCCTCCCTCATGGAATTCCCTCCCACCATAAGTATTTCCTCCTTCCTACTACATTAAACGAGGTGTGAAGTACTTTGAACTTTGCTGCCTACCCGCAAGCTTTAAGCTTTTGTGTTTTCTTTTGTTTCCATCTGTGTGTGAGCAATAAAGAATTTATCTCTCTATGTATCTGCCTTACTGGCTGTTCTCGCCTCTGGATTCTACTTTTGCCTAACATCAGACAGAGCAAAGTAATTTGCCTAACATTCTATAAAACTAAATGAATTTCCGTAGCTATTATTTATGCTTAAAGTACCAGTTGGCAGCCGACTCCACGCAGCAGCAGCAGACGACGTGTCGTCGCGACACTACTGGTTTTTATGTATTTCTATGACGATGACGCCGAGCGACCTGACACTAGCTACGAAGGGAATTTCATAGACACGTCGTCTGCTGCTGCTGTGTAGAGTCGGCTGCCAATTGGTACCTTTATTTTTGTATAATGGGTATTGACATACATACTCCGTCCTTCTCCTAAAAAGGATAAGACAGGGCATAGCAATTACAAATATTGAATTCACACACCTACGTATGATCTATGATCGTTCTAAGAATCTGATACCAGTGGTCCAACCACTAGATCACAGCACAGACACGGTCACTTGTTCCACTTACTTCTTGTTTCTAATTTCTTGTTATTTAACTCGCGGGAGGAATGCTATGTACAAGATAGCTGACATGTGATAAATTGTATTGCCGCACCATACGTAAAAATCACGAGCTTTACGGATTTCGACACGTGTAAAGAAACAGAACAAACACAAGTCGTGTAACCTTCGTGAGCAAAGCCGCGAGCAAAAGCTAGTAAATAATAATTATGAAAATTAAAAGGTGACAATTTGATTTGTTTTGGTATTCGTTTATGAGTGGTCCTTAGGAATAAAAAAAAATAACGATAATAAACAAATACCATTGGTATTAGTTTGTGGTATTAGAAAGGAATAAATAGGTCTTGGTCTTCGTAAAGACGGTTTCATTTCAATGATATTCTGAATTAAGAAACGCAGGCTTTTTACCGAAAAAAGCAACCAGTTGCTGAATGCACAATGGCAACGCGACTGCTACTAGTTGCGGTTGCTACAATCGGTCGGTTTATTTTAGAGCGCGGTCATGCGCTTTTAGTTCATCAATCGCTCGCTTGTGGCGATATCGTAGCGTTCTACTTTCCGTAATACGAAATATGTGTTTTGGAAGCGATAATTTGTAAATTGTTGCGATTTCGAATTGCAACTGTCATTTAAAGATCGGTATAAGTCTGCCGGTAAATTGCTATTTAAATGTGTAAGTTCCCCGCTCTCGCCGCGAGGGCGGCGCCACGCGCTCGCATCAAACGTTCAGCTGTAAAGTTAATTGTTGGCCGTTAAAGTCACGATAGCCGTTACGTGAATGCGAAAGTTTAACACTGTTTCTGTTCGTAAACTAGGATTTTGTAATTATGGAAAGCACAATGGAAAGTGTATTTGAGATATAAATAGGTTATTTTGGACGATTGCATATACGTACCAATTGTCATATATTTATTTTTATAAGTGGACGGCTACGTCACAGAGAGGCATTTTGACTAGTGACTCAAAATTAGAAGACTGCAGAAGGTAGGCTTCATAGAAACGTGCTCGGGCACGCGCACGCGCATGCGCACATAGACAACCTCGCGCGGACGCGGAATCACGGAATCTCCAATTGCGATGGCGCAGTGGTTAACGCGATCGGTCTGCTAGTGCTGAGATTAAGAAACTTTCGAAAAGGCCGGTCATCGGATGGGTGACCAAAAATTTATCATCTCGAGCTCCTCCGTGCTTCAGAAGGCACGTAAAGCCGTTGGTCCCGGCTGCATTAGCAGTCGTTAACAACCGCCTATCCACACTTGGCCCGCGTGGTGGTTTATGGCCCGTTCTTCCTATCCATCCATAGGGAAAGCTCATGCCCCAGCAGTGGGGACGTAAAATGAGTTGATGATGATGAACGACTGCGACATTCAGTCGGTACCAACGGCTTTACATACCTTCCGAAGTATGGAGAAACTCGAGATGATAAATTTTTGGTCACCCATCCGATGGCCGGCCTTTGCGAAAGTTGCTTAACCTCGCACTCGCAGACCGGGCGCGTTAACCACAGCGCTATCGATCTCCTCCGGGGTTTTGCCGGTCGTAACCGTAACCTCGGCTTTTATATATGTACATATTAATATTTTCGGACTTCCGAAACACTAAAGTCCTTAAATAGCATATGTGCCACATCGTATACCTGCAGCTTCCCCCGCCCGAGCAGTTCCGCGTTGTAAACTTTTATGGCTTCCGTAAACTGAATCGAAAATAATGACGTTCGATCGGCCGCGGATGGAGAGGAGGCACCACACGGATTAAAGTCAAGAATAGCTATTTTAAACGCCTCTCTGGTCTAGTAGTTTAAACACCGGACGTAACGCAGAGTTGTCAACAATTCTGACTCATTTTTCGCATTTTTGTATGCCTGAATCCGTGCTTCGGAAGGCACGTGAAGCCGTTGGTCGGCTGCATTCGCAGTCGTAAACAACCACCGCACCGCACTAGGCCCGCGTGGTGGTTTATGACCGGTCTCCTTATCCATCCATAGGGAAGGCTCGTGCCCCAGCATTCGAGACATAAAATGAGCTGATGATGAGATCATAAAACGGATGTCATCAGTTACAAGATGCTACATGGGACCGGAGGAAATTTTGTGTTCAAACTTCAGTACTGTAACATTGATCGCAGCTATAAATCATTAAGTAGCTGCAAATATGTGTATCATTAGCGATCTAGGCGTCTCTAGTGCGATTCTCTCCAGAATCATACCGTAGAACTACATGTGGAAGACAACTGTAGCGAACAGGAGCTGTGATCAATGTTACACTTGATTTGAAAGTAACCCCGTTCTACCGTATGAAGACAGCACTCAATGATGATGATGATGGATTAATTAGATTAGATTTATCTTATTATATTTCGTTTCCGTAAAGTAACGCCTGATGACCAATATTATGTGCCTTACACATAAACAGACAACAAGCTTTGAATAGTTATTCCGTGTTTTGTTTATGTCATGTAAACGTCATTTCAAAAAATTATTAAAATAAAACAAAAACCCGACTGCTAAAACAACAATACAATATAAAAAATTCACAGATTTCGTCCCCGCAAGAATCGGAGCATTGAAAATGAATACAACAATTTACGAAAAAAAAAACCATTTTATTTTAAATAACACAATTCCAACTTGAATGCACTTCTCGCCTGCATCCGCATCTTTTAACACCATTACCATGACGATCAGTCAATAATGAAAGAAGCTACATCACTTTTTATATACGGAAATACCCGTTTTTCTACAATACCAAATCTAAAGGGACCACCTACAGGTCGCAATTATTAACCGATTTTTAAAAAAAAATTGCCATTTTGTAGCTAAACTAATACCCTAGGACCTTTTTTAATTTTTTTCTTAAGACGGTTTTTTTAAATATTTACAATTTAGTATATAAACACCCCCCCAAAAACCCGTTTTTTTTACATTTATCAAAATTCCAAAAAAAGTATCTAGCCGATTTTCAAAATTCAAACGCTCACACGTCTCGATAAATTCCTCAACTCTTGGTATGGCCAAAAATACGTCTCTGGCGATTTGCATCTGATAACCATTTTCAATGGTAAAACAATTCTCGTAAAAACCGGACTAACATAATAAATAACTGCAAAGAGAAAAAACTGAAAAGAAAAAATCAAGCTCTACGATCCCAGAATTCAATTTGAGCAATGTTGAATGCAACGTGAAATATTTCCTTGTCCGATACCTAAACTTAAATAATTAAATATATAATAAATGAGTATTTATAAATACATTGAATATTGATAGTTGTCGCAGGCGGGGACCATCACCAACCAAAGAGAGTGCGGATTTAATTGAGCCACGGCCGCTTGGTCTCACTCGAAAAACATAACCCTCCTTTTGACGCAGTCGTGTAATTAGAGTGAAAGAGACAAAACACGGGATAACTATTCGCAGCTTATTCTTTGTCTATTTGTAAGGCACTACATATTTAACTTTTTCATAGCGCACTAATAATAATCTTCGAAACTTATTAACGAACGCTGAATTCTCACCAATTCCGTCTCATTTTCCGTGGTCCGCCCCTCAGTGGGCCCAGCCATTAATTATCCGCCATCACCATGAACAGGCGTAGGCGTGTCGTGATTGGTCGTGAACTCGTGATTCAATTGATTCCGTTTGACGCGCCGATGTCACCTAGAAAGGTAGGTGAAGCGCGGAATATGCTCGGAATAATAAAAATGCAGCGGTCGTCGAAATATTGCGTGATGGACGGCGAGCGAAATTCGATTTACTCAACGTTTTCAATAGGAACACCTTTATTTTCATTTATTGAACGCTTACGGGAAAGCGCAGTGTGGGCTTGCCTCCAACAAGGTGGACCGACGATCGCGGGAATACACTGGATGCGAGCAGCACAAAACCGGTCGTTGTGGATATTCTTGGGGGAGGAAGACGTCTAGCAGTGGACGTCATTTGGCTGAAATGATGATGATGATTCGGCTCTTCGGCCTTTTCATCACTTATCATCAGGTGTGATGAAGACCAAGGGCTTGCCCGTAAGAAAATGAAAATTTTAAATGAAGTACAGAATAGTACTGAACTTTAACGCTTGCTTTGATGCCTTATCTATCTATATATTAATACGTAAAGCAAAAACTTTATACCCCTTTTTACGAAAATGGCGCGGACGGAGGAGTATGAAATTTCGCACACTTATAGTTTATAAAGAGAAGGAGTGCAGAATGCAAATTTTTTTAAAAATTATGCATAAAAATACATTACATTAAGTAAACATGAAAGTGGAGCGGCCGAAATCTGCCAATGCCAATCCAAACTCACATTCTATCTTTTTTAATTTTTCATTGCTTAGTATACAATCCGTGCAGCCTTAATAAAATATTGTTTCAAAAATGGAATTGGAGGAAAATTACGGTCGAATTTCGACCACTGGGCGACCACTAGTTTATAATCATTATGTATAACAAACGTCCGTTGAGACACTGTGTCTCTCGAACACGTGCGCTTGTTACAGTCATTACCGACGAAGCGGCGCCGCCGGGCGGGTAAACGGGACACAACCACAAAATGAAGAGACCCAGAAGGTATGCTTTATATATACCGGGCTCGAGCAACGCACATATACACCATCTCGGAACGGCTCGGAACGCAGGCTTATTACCGAAAAAAGCAACCATTTGTTAATTGTACAAATGCAACGCGACTGCTCTAGTTGCGGTTGATATATCGTACTACTAGAAAATACTACTAGGGAGCTCTCTATAAATTTGCCGTGTCCGAAAAGGGCGACTAAGTTTTTAAGTTCCTTCATAAATGTACAACGTGTTATACACTTAGTTAGCAATAAAGAATTTGATTTGATTTGATTTGATGAATTGGTATTGCGAACACAAATCGCTCAATGTATGCAAACTATTTAACTTTGAACAAAAATAGTTTTATAATTTTTGTATGAGCAATCAGACTAAAAATATTCTAGCTGCTGTATTTAGAAGAGCTACTAATTCCAGGACTGTAGATAGAAATGATGCTGTTCTAGAAATTTTAGAGTTGAGAAAATGTAATGAACTCTTGATGGGTTTATATCTTGAATTTTGACAAAAATAATGTGTCTTTTATATTTGTTGTGTAAATAAATATTTTAAGATCATATTACATTACATTTTAATCGCAAATGCACTAAGAGAGCGATCATTGAATGATTGCAATTGTACAATTAACAACTGGTTGCTTTTTTCGATAATAAGTCTGCGGACTGTTCCGAGATCCGCGTCCGTGAGAGGTTGTCTGCGCGTGCGTTGCTCGATCGCATTTATATGAAGCCTACCTTATCTCCTGCAGTCCCCTTGTTTTGCGACAGAACTCCTCTTAATGTTATTATTGTCAAACGACTGCATTGAGTTGTGTGTGCGGCGCCCCCTCTATCCCCCTGCACCCCCTGCACATCCCCGCGCGGGCGTGGGCGGCAGGCAGGCCGGCTGCACACCTATGGGAATAGGGTTGCTAGGTGTCTTAAGAATTAAATTTTTTTTTTTTATGCAAAAGCAATACACATGCAAAAAACTTAACTTTGAATCAGGTTTGCATTAAAAATGTCTCGGCTTAGCCATGTCCGGCCAGTTACTTACGTGTCCGGTCTGTCTGCCCGACGCTTGTTAGGCATTTTAAACGCTTTATGTAAATGCCAATTTGATTGATTATGTTTTTTTTACAATAAACGTAGTTTCAGCTTTTGGGCAAAAAGTTCGGCTAAATGTCACTTCACCATCAGTTTGTAAGTCTACACAGGGCAGGACTGCAGGAGACCTAGTACTGAGAAGAACCGGCAACAAACGCAGCAAGGGCCGCCACGCGGGCACTGGCCCGCGTGGCGGCGATTGGTGGCTGTTAACGACTGCTAATGCAGCCGGGACCAACGGCTTTACGTGCCTTCCGAAGCACGGAGGAGCTCGAGATGATAAAGTTTTGGTCATCCATCCGATGACCGGCCTTTGCGAAAGTTGCTTAACCTCAGCACTCACAGACCGGGCGCGTTAACCACTGCGCCATCGAGCTCCTCAAATCAAAGAAATAAATATTCGAATTGTATTACCATCAGTTTAATTGCTGGTATTGCTTGCTACAGCATCCAGAAATACCCTCTTTTATGTGTCTGCGCATAGTCGCATAGATAGAGCATTGTCTGCCATTACCAAAAACGCGTTCCCGCCATAAAAAGCTTTCTACCGTGTCGCGGTTGCGGGGTTGTAACAAATCGCTTCGGCTAACCGTTCGCGCTTGGCTGCCCTTATCCGGCGAAACAGGCAAACATCACACTAATCTCCTTAAGACAAAGTTCAAATTTGCTTAACCATACATTTGTATTAAAATTAATCTGTGGATAGAGTTCAAATTCATTAAAACAATAGTGGCGTGCGTCCAGCTGACTCCGCAATAAGTGTGGTAAAGTAATTTAGGTTTTATACGCCTGTGATAAGGTTTATGTTTGTTATTTGTTAAGGCCTCCTAGGGTGATGGTCCTTGGGGAAGTAGTTACGGTAATGGTCAGCAAACATTGTCAGGAACCCTAAAAAATGTGTAGATGTGTGTTGGTTGTTTTGTGTACGGTACGCAGCGAGTGCTGTTTGTTTTGCTGATAAAAGATTGTGTCGATAGATAAATAAGATTTTGATTTGTGGAAGCATCGAAGGCCGTGGGAATTTAGAAATAACGATAACTAGTGTGTTCGTGAGGGAACATAAATGAAGTATGATATGATAGAAACTATATGATAGAAGTACGATATGATAGAAAGACGAAAGTCTTTAATCAGTGCGTCCTACCCGTCATGACGTACGGAGCCGAAACGTGGACACTCACGGTAGGGCCGGTTCACAAATTTAAAGTCGCTCAGCGAGCTATGGAAAGGGCTATGCTCGGAGTTTCTCTGAAGGATCGACTTCGGAACGAGGTGATCTGACAGAGAACGAAAGTAATCGACATAGCCCATCGGATCAGCAAGCTGAAGTGGCAGTGGGCTGGTCATATTAGCCGCAGAACCGACAACCGTTGGGGTAAACGAGTTCTTGAGTGGAGACCGCGCATCGGCAAACGTAGTGTAGGACGCCCTCAGACTAGGTGGAGCGACGATCTTCGCAGGTGGCTGGCAAGAGCTGGATGAGAGTAGCCGCGGATCGTGCTCGGTGGCGTGCACTTGGAGAGGCCTATGTCCAGCAGTGGACTAGTATAGGCTGATGATGATGGATGATGGCTTGGCTATTTACTGTAAATAAACCTTAGATTTGATATAATATGTTTTTGTAAATTTTTTATATACTGACACGTCATAGTGACCACATCCTGCCTGATGGTAAGCAGCCAATACATTCCAAAATAATGAGAGCGCTCCTCACCGTGGAACACGCACGTTAACAAGCGCACCCATTCATGACGGCCTGCATAAATGCCGTTTCACGCCTCGCTTAAAAGACCCGGGACTATAGGAGCTGAATAATTATATAAGCGCATTTGAGTACTGTCTCACCTGGTGGTAAGTGATGGATGATGTAGCCTACGATGTAACATGCTTGCCTAGAAGGTGGTTAAAAATATTAACAGTGCTAACAGTAAAGTAATTTATTATCATTGCTTAGACACAGGCTTAATGTCTGAAGCAGCAAGCGTGAAAGCGTCCCATAGTTATTACTTTGAACTGCGCTGACGAACGACGTCGTTTAGCGTCGAGGCACTTCTTACGATGCAACTTGACGCCCGCCGCACAGCGGACTGACAGACAGTAGGACATTATTGAATAATATTTAGTAAGTTACTGGCTATCTTATCTCGAGCTGGCGGAACACAACAATGCTACAAACAGTGATGCTATAGCGACATATTTGGATAAGATGGTGGTAGCTAGCCAGGCGGACAAACAAGCTCTACCACCAACCAAGCCGTGTACACAAACATGTACCGCTGCTAATCGAACCCGGGACCTCTGGATTTAAACCGGTGGTCTTAACCACTAAACCACAGAGGCGGTTAACATTGGCATTGTTGTGTTCCGGCAGCTGGAGACAAGACAGCCAGTGCCTCAGTAGTTGAGGATTCCGGGTGAAGTGCTCTTCCACCTTCGGCCTTATCATCACTCAACATCAGGTGTGATGAAGGCCAAGTTCTAACCGGTAACATACATAAAAAAACCACCCAATGGCCCATCAACCCTACTGCTGCTACAACTACTGTGCCAAGCAATGATGCTTCTAAACAATGGCGCTGTACCTCTGAGCTTCGTTTTGATACCATTGTGCGGCGTTTGGTTCGCAACAAAGGTTGTTTGCTTAAAGGGCGCAGGAATGCCTCTGCTTAGGCGTAAGTACCCAGACATATCGACTAAGGGCAACTGAAAGACCGAGTGCGAGTTATGATGGAGGCGTTTCCCCAGCAGTAGAACATATGTAGGCTAGTTGCTTTTATTTACCTCTACTAAGGTGGCGGTCAAAGTTAAAAGTCATCGTTATCATCTCAGCCAAAAGACGTCCACTGCTGGACAAAGGCCTCCCCCAAGGATCTCCTCGATGACTGGTTTTGTGCTGCTCGCATCCAGCGGCTTCCCGCGACTTTTACCAGATCGTCGGTCCAACTTGTTGGAGGTCTGCCCACACTACGCTTTCCGGTGCGCGGTCGCCACTCGAGGACAGTTCCGCCCCAGCGACCATCAGTCCTGCGAGCGATGTGCTCTGCCCACTTGACCTTAGACACTCTTCGTCAATTTATTGCAATTTATGTGGTAAAATAGGGGTACACTTCAAATCTTTTACTTGTTATACACCACTAAAAAATGGAATGCTTTCCTAGCACACGTTTTTCGATATTATTTTCATACAGGGCTTGGAAACCGGTTAATTTTTTGAACCGGTTTCACGAAATTATGCATGGAACTTTATTAAAAAGGTTACGTTCCATTGAACCGGTTTTTGAACCGGTTTACAAAAAAAAGGGTTTTTTTTAATAAACCGGTTAAAATTTAAAATGATAAATACTTGATTTACGTTTTCGACCCATATTGATAGGATGCGCGCAACTATCAAAACGAGATAGCGCTTGCGACGCAACACTGGTGCGCGCCGCGCGGGTATTCCGTCTAACAAGCCACAACAAGTCGCAGCCAGCGATCGCTAGAAATAAACCGGTTTATTTAGGTTCAAAATATCGCTCCTATTTGGTTCCGCTCCGGAACGGTACTTTACGATAGTACAGGTTTTACCCTAATGAAACCGGTTAATTTTGAGCCGGTTTCAAGCCCTGTTTTCATACCATCGAAGTGTAGAGGTCTTACAAAACATAACATTGAAGGAAAAACATCGATGTTTTCCCGCTAAACATTGTTGTTGAACTAACTTCGATGATGAATAATAATTAGACCTAGTAATTAGACGACTTCCGTAACCGAGTGGTTTACGACTTACCTTGGGATCAAAACAATGTATGTTATGTTGTCTACTCGTAGTAATAATATTAAAGTTTGAATTCATTAGAGCCACGCATTGTTCAACATCACTCCCAATTGGAATTATAACGGGTATTAAGAGCGGATAACTGGGTATCAGATAACTTGTTCCGATTTCATTATTTCGCTTAGCCGCGGCCCTCCATTAATATTTAATGCGAAATTAAATGGAAATAGGAGCTCTATGCACGCAGTGGGAACGAAACGCGTTCGGTCTGCGATTGTTGAAGTTAAGCTACGTTCGCAAAGGCCGGTCTGGGATGGGTGATCAAAAAATTATTATCTCTCGCTCCTCCGAGATCCGAAAGGTACGTAAAGCTGTTGGTTCCGGCTGCATTAGGTGTCGTTAACAACCGCCGCAAACTCCTCTGCGCTTCGAAAGACACGTTAAGACTTACACTCAACTGGCTATCTTATCTCTAACTATCGAAGCACAACTATGCCACTAACATTGTTAGTATGGCGACAGACTTAGATAAGATACTAGTAAAGCCAAGTTTAGATCAAGCCCTACCTACCATTACAACTGAGCTCAATAAAATGTACCTTTCTCTGGGAATAGAACCCAGGACCTCTGGCCCTAACACCGGTGGTTGAACCACTGTGTAGTGGTGTGCGGCGGTGTGCTCTATAAATATGTATTTGAATATGGTTTTTCGTATCCGCGGGAATTGTTTATATATTCATAAAGCTAGTCTATATTTTCGCAATGAATAATTTAATAATGCGACCTGAAACGTTGCTTGGTGAAATTTACATAAACTGGTGCTCGCTCTCAAAGAGAGTCTCGTTTTTCAAAAGCTTTTAGAGGTGTGATAAAAATGCAAGTGTCCCAGTGCTGGGCAAAGGGCTCCATCATTGAAATCAAGTCGTCGCTTGTTCATCATTGTGGAATGCAATAAATTATGAGAAATAATAAATTGATCCACAAAAAAATAGTAGGCTAGCACCTAAAATGGTAAGTTAGCATCTAAATAGTAGTTTAGGTGCTAACTTTGTATTTTTGTGGGTTAGGTTAGTTTGGTAATCGATTAAATATTATTGAGTATTGAGTATTGTTCGGTATTGGCTAAATCACCACGCTTGCCAAATGCGGGTTGGTGATGAGAAACCCGGGCTATGCATCCTTATCACTTTTTATTCCAAAACACACTTTGCCAGACTATGTTGATTCATCATCATCATCATCATCATCATCATCAGCCTACACGTCCACTGCTGGACATGCCTCTCCAAGTGCACGCCACTGAGCACGACCCGCGGCTACTCTCATCCAGCTATCAGCCACCTCGCGAAGATCGTCGCTCCACCTAGTCTGAGGGCGTCCTACACTACGTTTGCCGATACGCGGTCTCCACTCAATAACTCGTTTACTCCATCGGTAATCGGTTCTGCGGCTAATATGGCCGGCCCACTGCCACTTCAGCTTGCTGATCCTGTGGGCTATGTCGACGACTTTGGTTATCTGTCGGATCATCTCGTTCCGGATCCGATCCCTCAGAGAAACTCCAAGCTTGTGGACCAGGCCTACCGTGAGTGTCCACGTTTCGGCTCCGTATGTCATGATTGTTGATCACTATGTTAATTATTTAAAATATATTGTTTTTTCTAAAGTTTACGTGAACACTACATATTTAAATGAAACAAGTCTTACGGATCGACTCGCGTTTATTTTACACATTGATTTGTATTATTTTATCCTGACATTTTTAAACCCTTTGCAGGTTTCTTGGTCGCATAATAAATTAATAACTCGCATACTCTCATTTCAATTTAATCGGGTGCGTTCCGTTTTACACAGAAAAAGCTTATAATTAGTACCTTTTGTAAAATAAACGCAAGTAGATCCGTAAAAGTTGTTTCATTTAAATATTCAAAACATTCCAGTGTCTGGATGGCGTGTCTTGAGATTGGTAGACTGCGCTAACAATTCCGTGAGCAAAGAATTGGTATTGCTGGAGCTGCCTTCAAAAGTACCGCAGACTATAAAATATATAAAGTTTTATGAGGCAGTGGAATATTGACATCAGTGCAGCCATTTCTGTGCTTTTTAATGAATAAATTATAAGGTTTTTACAAATTTGCAATATTTCAATTCTATTACATACATATAAATAACATGGTTATGACAATGTTTATCTGTCTCTATTGTACCGTGTTTAAGAAATAAATAAATTCATTTTCTAATGCTGTGTTTGATAAAGTTACTAATACACATTATGATTATTATCGTTCGTAAGCGGTTAATTAATTTACCGTTTTAAATGCTGCCTGGGTAACGATACCAAGCTTAACGTTACCTTCGCTATTAACCTTATCTTCGTATGATAACGTAACATTAGTATCAAATTTTTAACGTTGTTCAAAGTCCTGCCATAAAATTATATAATAATATATAATATGTTAATTATAACCTCAAATTCAATTATTACCTCAATACGTCACCCATCTCTGCTACCAGAAAGGTCTTTTCCTGGGAGTTTATTTTCGCTTTCATTGTACTAAAACTTTGCATAATAAGAAAAGTGAAGCTACGTAGAGCTGTCGAATAATTGACGGGTTGGCCGGTCACTCCGATCGCGCGGGTTTGGAGCTCGGCTGCTCCATGAATGTTGGATGACGTGCCACGCGGAGCCGAACTGAGGTGCATATTTAAAACTATTGTGCCGCTTTTGATGGAGAGGTCACGGGTTTTATGAAAGAGCATTTTAAATGAACATGGATTAAGCTTTTTGTAGGATGTTTTTCAGTGTTGATGTTTTCGTGTCTGGCTTTAAACCCATTTATTAACATAATCAATCCCATCTGTTGTGTTAAACAAACTTAGACGAACTTTAAATTTGTCATCTCTGCCTGCCATGCAACTGTAAAATATCCTGCGTCTAAAACTCTGATAAATTGTCTTATAGCTAAGTTTAAAAACTTTTGTATAACTATAAATAGTTAATTTAATAAGTTAAGTTTAATTTTATAATATGTTTTAAATGTCAATAATTATTTTCCCGCCGTTTCTCAGGTGAAAAAAGAAAAACCCATCCAAAAAATGATTGCATTTGAAATCAATGTTGGCGCCCGACGTGGTGCAATCTGGTCGTCTCATAAAGTAGGCGCCATTTTGTATTACAGTGTCGTTGGTGGACATAAAAAATGGTAAAATAAACTAGTGCTTCGCTAAACAGGGTGCCATAAACCCGGTAACGGTCCATAAAGTCTCATAAATGGCCATCGGCGGGTCGTTTGTCGACGGCCAGCAACATTTTAAGTCTATGGTTTGAGTATTGCTATTATTTGTGTTTACAAAGGTTGTTGCTTTATTATTTATGTATGTTAAACACTTTCCGCCATGTTCATTAAAATTAAGAATGTCGACATCTACTGAATCTTTAAAAACTGCCAAGAAAATTTGTGCGTGCGTGCGTTTCTGTATGTCTTTTTCTTGTTTAGGTAAATACTATTCCAATTGAAAAATTTATTAAGTAAGTCAGTAGAATGCCTTTATTGTCTTCTTTCTAGGTAAGTCTCCTTAGAACCAACAATGTAGATTTCTTATTTGTTTTCTATCAATCCTTTTCGTGTACTGGGACTGGGACTGGCTTTATATTTGGTACTGGCCAAGTTGTATTCATCAGTAAGTAGGCATCCCAAAACTAATAGCTTAAGTTATTATTCTGATGTTGGCATAAAGCATGCGACAAAAACAAAGAAGAAGTAAGATTTTGACATAAAGTCAAGAAGTAAGTAAATAGCCTATAACTATCCCACTGCTGGGCAAAAGCCTCCACCAATGAAATCAAGGCTTTATTGGCTTAATCACTACGCTTGTCAAATGCGGATTGGTGATTACAAACCCAGGCTATGCATCGAAATAATCTGAAAGACGGTGCCTGACCTGGGAATTGAACCCGGGACCGTCAAGAAACGAACAACGCTAAAATAGGTTGCGAAGGCATTGCTAGTTTGTTTTTTGCGTGCTAACGTTAATTTTTATGTGATCACGTACCAATTTTCCCGCATTCCTCCCTAATACATGTTTTCCTAAAGCATGGTGTAGATAGCCGTCGTCACGTCTCTGGCGGGGGACTTTGGGGAAGCTTTCAAGCCACTCCCGGCTCCCCAGGGAGAAATTTGAAAGGGGCATGTGTTGTGGCTTGTGAAAAGTGCCAGGGGAAACGCACGGACTGTTTTCAATGACTTGTCTTTTGTAGCATATATACCAGTATATGTATCTGCTACTCCGCACACTGGTGCTTTGACTGTAGCGAGACATTTTAGAAATTTTGATTCAATTCGAGGACTTGGTGATTTTGGATATGGCGCACTTGTTTAGCGATGCTTATTTTGCCTGGAAATCCTAGTTCATGATGTTATTTTTCTTTATTAAATATAAATGAAATATGAATAAATATTATGCGTAGTTTGGGATTTGATATATTTTTTGAAACATACAAGTTTTTTTGAGATAACTTCCCGAGTGCAGGGGCAGACTTTCAGGAGTTGCCTCCTCCTTTCTCGGTGTAATAGTCAGCTAAAGCGAGAGGTAGAGGAATATTCAGTAATACTTTCGTATTTTCTTTCGCAAGTTCGCCACGCAACGATCGTGCAGACGTCTCGGGGCCGTACGAAAGTCGAAAACTTGCGTGATTAGAAGCCGAGACAGAGACTAGATAATTGGGCAAACCCCCGCCGATCACGGCTAACTTCTTTATCAGGCCTGGGTTAGAGTATGACGCTTTCATATTTATGTGCTAAGCCACCAAAAACGATGTCTTATAAATTATATGCCATGAATCAATGATAATAAACGCAAAATCCAAGGACTGGGGATATGTTAGATATTTAAAATTCAAATTCATAATTCTTAGACTATGGACTATAAACTGCCGGGCTGAACTAATGCGGGCAGGTAGGTTTTACCGCCTACCATCTTAATTTAACCACCGGAACCAACAGCCTAGAAAGCCTTTAGAAACACACAGATATCTTCCGTTGGCATTGTGATAGTTGTTTAGTTAACACGATTGCAATGCAACCTAAACGAGCAAGCCAACAAACTACAAAAATACCAGTAAAGTGTTAAAAAATTATACAGAAACACTATTGAAGTATAATTGGCAGCACAACAAAACTACTTGAAACGACAGTCGCCACCATAAAGTCAACGTTACTAATCAAAAGTTGTGAACGCTGACCTCGCAGCTCAGTGGAAGGAGTTGCATTATTCGGGGGATGTTTTATAACCTCCTTTGTTGAAAGGTCACCGGTGACGTTAGAGTGTCAACGACTCGTCGCCTCACCGCCGTTACTAAGCTGTTTGCGCTCCGATTGATCGATCCAGTCACGAACTACAAGAGCCTCGGTTATATCCCGTTCATCTATTTGAAAATATAGTTTCTATCAAATTTTACGTTAACGTTCAACTTTTCGTTGTTTAAAATTCCCCAAAAGAAAATAATTTAGTTTTAATCTCACCTCTTTGGCCTTAACTTACAGTAGGTAATCCATATCTTATTCATTCAGTCATCGGTATACGATTGTATATCTTCAAGAACAAGCATGCTGTAGTTTTGCATATATTTCGACATAAATCGTTATTAGTGTTGAAAAATTCCATCTTCAGCCTTATCATCACTTAACATAAGATGAAATCATGGCTAAGTGGTTATCTAAAGAACTTTTTTAATCAGTGGCCCGATTTTGACTCTTAGGAAAATTATAGCATCAGGCCACTAAGACACGATTAAGATTGTAGGCGAATAGCATATTACAAGGCTCTGTTTGCAAATATTTAACAAATGTGACATTACATATCCCGTAGTTGCTACAAACATTTTTGAAGTTCTGAATAAACACTGCCCCACGTTCGCTATTGCCGCCCAACGTGGGGGTCGCCATCTTCAAAGTTGGCCAAAGCAAATACACGTGCGCGTCACGTGTCTGCCCCAATACGGTTAAACCTCATGAAGATAAAGTTCAAAATCGCAAAGCTGTGTTAGCTTTAATGAGGCTCTTTGATGTAAATTGATAGGAAAAATGTTTTTTTTTTTTGTGTACAAAATTGAAAAGTATTTAAAGTGGCGGCTTGAATTTTTAGAGGCATTTTTTAAAGCTTTTTATATTGTACCTTGGGTTTTAAGGTATGGTGGGCATTACTCGGACTAAGAAAAATTTGTGACTAATTTTAGATCAAGCATCTGGGTTCTGACAGCGTCCAAGAAAGCTTTCGCAGCAAATGTCAGTTGGAGTTGTTAAAGCCACGGCTTCTTTCGGCGTTCTGTATATCAAAAATTTACTCTGTCATCTTTGCGGGTGTGCGCGCGCTCAATAAAGGTTTATCGCAATCGAAATCAATTAAAAATATTTATTACGTTTCAAATAGAAATCAATATATTAATTAAACATAAAACTAAAAGGAATCGAACCGAAAAGGACCCCACTAAGCACATTTTGCAGCGTGAACATCGCCTGCAACGATGATATCAGATGCATGGTATAGGATATAAGTATACGGGCAAACAAAGAAACATATATTTTTATGTTACTTTAGTAGGTACAGCTTACTAATTACCCAGTCACAATTCTTTTTTTTAATATTTAGCACGGCAAATTACTCTATTCCACCTGATGTTAAGTGGAAATGTAGTCCAGAAGCGAAGATAACTGGAGCACCATGAAAACAACACAGCATTAGGTAACCTCACTCTGCTGGCCCACAAGGTGCTTCTTCACGCCTCGTTTGAAGGACCCCATGTCATAGGAAGGAGGTCTCTCAAAAAGCTTCACGGTCAAACAAACGCCAAACATTTTTACGTCAGCACCAGGAATAATAATCCGAGTTTCGGTCGCAAGGAGTCGGTGCCGACACGTGTGAGGCGCACCAACGTGTTTCATATTCATGAACCCTTATTGAATATCGCTGAGCAGGCAGGCTTTTATGGTGCATCCACACCCAGTTACGTAACGCTGAGCAATATGTTTCAAAAATGTTATCATCTTATGGAAGTTACTACGCCAGTGAATGCTTACCTTTAACTCTTTAAAATAAAATAAATGTAAATTAAAAAACAATTGTAACTATTACTATGGCGATCCACCTGTTTCTTTTATTATCTAATATTAATTATTGACTAACCACTAACTATTCAGAACCTAAGATGTTTTTTTTAATTTTTTTTTATTATATTACTTACCTATTATAAATAGGATAATGGCAATACCCTAACAGGGTTCATGTTTAAGTTTTCAAAATTTTCTCTGTACCAACTTTATGCTACATGAATGCAATAAATGATTTGATTTGAAATTAAAAAGATATAAATAATAAAAAAAACATAATAGCCACTATACCGATTCCGTGATAACCACAACCACAACGCATCATGGCTGTTTTTATAAGGGCCATTACACAAATTTCGAGTTGTGTTGCTGTGTTGGCTGTTGTACAGTGGCCACGAGGCGTTATAAGCGATTTCGTTCTTGAGCTTATCTATACTAATATTATAAAGAGGAAAGCTTTGTATTTTGTATGTATGTATGTTTGCAACGAATAAACTCAAAAACTACTCGATCGATTTAAAACATTCTTTCACCATTAGAATGCTACATTAGTGCTGAGTAACATAGGCTATATTTAAAAAAAATCGGTCAGCTAGTCATTTATATATTCAATAGCAAGGTAATAAAACTATTTAAAAATAAACATAGATACGTAGACACAGGTCTTTTTAACACGTTTTGTTTTAATTGCAACAGAGTTTGTGTGTAAAGCAAAGGCTGTATCAGAGGTTGATTGATCATTCGGATTTAAAAACGCGCCCCTAACCCGCTCGTTAACAAACTTTTTGTAATGGAAGCATATTCGGTGCACCCGCCTGATTCGTTTACATTGACGATAGTGTTGTGGCTGCAACAGATTTTGAGACACACTCGATATTCAGAGGAAAAGATTTCTATAGAGATCAATTCTAGCTTATTTTTTTTTATGCCTTATAAGACAGCTCTTGACCTCGATTCTAAAAACTGGTTGCAAGAGGAATTTGTAGCGGGTTCTTCTCAGTACGCACACAGTACAGAATCACGAACAGATGACATGACTTTCATAAAAGCTTAATTATTGCAGCCTAAACATCCTTCTGAGTTTTCTTGCTAGCTCTTCTCTATCGAAGGCTCTCTCAAAAGCCGCACTGGTTGTAGATTTAGTAGTTTAGTTAAACTAAATATTAATTTATTATTATTTTAATTTTTCTTAATTTTGACGTCAATAACTATCTACCTGTGAAGGCTTATATCAGTTAAAATACTTTACTTTAACTTTGAATTATATAATTTGTTGATCGTCTTGTTATGTGTGTGATCACTGACCCTTAAAAGGCTCGAAACGTCAGGATAAAAAAATGTGTAAAATAAATGAGTGGATTCGTAAAGTTGTTCCCTTTTATTGTGTTCGCGTAAACTTTGGAATTTATATAAAGTATTTTGTATGGATGTATTTTTTTAAATGTTGTCCCTTTACAAAAGCACAAACGTTGAAAAAATTTCCACGAGCAGGATTTGAACCTACACCCTTCTGACATACCGGGTCAGGTGCTCTCCCAATTGAGCTATCGTGGTTCTAACCAGGCCGCCGAAATTATTCAACACTATTTATTTACTTTGAAAGCCAAAGGCGCCCATTCATGCCCCTTTAGATATACGCTAGGAGAATTACCTAAAACCTATACAAACTCGACCTACCGTACGTACTATGCTTTAATCTATGTGCTCTTATTTCTCTGGTTAGCTTGTTATGTAAGTATCTGTGGTCGCCGTACATCACTAAACGGTAACGTGGATTTGATCGTTACTATATTTCTGTAACGTTTTTGTTTTCGTTAAATCACGGTTTAATATTAACGACTGATTGGTTCACTGCTCGCCGGCTGCGGTGATCGGAGCTTGTTCCATTTTAAATGTAAATATTTGCAATTGTGCACAAAACAATGCTCATTTTGCTGATTTCATTGTGTTTGTCTGGTGTTTCATTTATATTGCACAACGAGTAAGGTTTGCTTTATGCTTTATTACTTCTTACCTGCTGTTAAATGAAAGCACTTCACCCGGGTCCTCAACTAGTGAGGCACTGGCTATCTTATCTCAAACTGTCGGAACACAACAATGCTACACCATTGATGATATGGAGACATATTTAGATAAGATGGTGGTAGCTAGCCACAAATAAACATACAAACAAACGCTACCACTAACCAAACCGTGTAAACATACATGTACCCCCCCGCTGGGAATCGAACCCGGGACCTCTAGGTCCGAGACGGTTTTTTTTTAATGCTTTATAAGACAGCTCTTGACCTCGATCTCGCCTGATGGTGAGCGTAGATGAGGTCTAAGATGGAGCGAGCTGCCCCAGAAGATGCCTATTAACTCTCGCCTTGAAGGAATTCAGGTTATAAGTTTTTGGGAACACAGACGATGGCAGAGAATTCCACTCCTTGCCAGTGCGCAGTAAAAATGATGACATAAAGCACTTAGTGCGACATAGTGGAATTTCTACTAGGTGGGGATGATATCCTGCAGTACGTCTGGAGGTTCGGTGGTAAAAGGGCGATGGTGGTATGAGTTAAGTCTCTATTAAAGAACGTAGGTAACTTAGGAAGGTGGAACTACGTGTGTGTACTTAAAGGTGTGACAAAGAAATTACTTTTATTTAAATGTTTGTATTGTATTAATTTGGCTTGACTTAAAGGACTGGGCTGGGGGGGTGTGGCGCTGCTTTCCTAGCTCGGCAACATATACAAAATTACTTGCTATTTAGTCTAAGTTGTATTTTTTCTATAATCTTTGTAATGTAATGTGTTTGATGAATAAACCAAACTATAAACTATTAAACAAAATGTTTACGTCGAAATAGTTGCCACGGTTTGCGTGGTCCTGTGAGGGAAGGGAGAAGGAGGATAAGCGAAAAAAGGAGCACTCGTCATGAAGAGTGCTCCTTTTTTCGCTTATCCGCCTCATCAGCGTCTTCTATTCTATCGACTGAATCATGATACAGTCGATAGAATAGAAGACGCTGTCGATAGATAGGGCCGGAACATCTCAACGTAATTGTAAATGCTCAAAATGTTTTATGTCCCCACTGTTGGGGCACCGAACCTTCCCCGTGGATGGATAGGGAGAACGGGCCATAAACCACCACGCGGGCCCAGTGCGGTGCCGTGGTTGTTAACGATTGCTAATGCAGCCGGGACCAACGGCTTTACGTGCCTTCCAAACGGAACGGCACGGAAGAACTCGAAATGATAGATTTTTGGTCACTTATCCGATAGCCGGCCTTTGCGCGCCATCGAGCTCTGCTCAAGGTAGCTCAGTCCGTAGAGCATGAGAGTCTTATGATTTCCCATTCATGGAAATAAATAAAATATATGAATGGCAGTCGTTACGTAATTTGCCAACCCAAAGTATTTCCCGTCTCGCCCTTGACAACCATTGCCCATACAAGTGGACTAACATAATAATAACATACGATGCATAGCAAATGGCGTAATTGAATACTGCACGTGCCACGGCGAGGAGTCGAACCTCCGCCCGCCCGAGGGCAAGCGTTGCAATTTTTAGGGCTTAGACTTACATAAGTACTGTCAGTAGCAAAAGTTGCTCAACTCTAGCACTCTGTCGAAATAACAAAATAATTTGGGATTGTGATCTAGAATCAAGATTATTAATGTTATCCTGTAACTAGTCTTATCTCTTTTTGGAAAGTATTAAAAAAAATATCACGAGCGCGATTCGAACCCGTTAACCTGGTCAGGTGCGCTACCAATTACGCTATCGTGGCCCCGTCCAACCCGTCCAAATTGGAGAGTCTATTAATGAGTTATTTATAACGCAGCAATAAGAATTAGTGGTTAATACCCAGTCAATGGTTGAAACTCAAATATACCAATGCACAATGTAATGTAACGCATCTATATACATATAATAACTTGTCCTGAGTCCTGATTGACTGATTCATCATCGCCGAGCCGAAACCGCCGCTGAAGCTAATTAGATGAATTTTGAACTGTAGGCACAGTTCAAAATTCCAATTTGGTTACGTCACTCAATTAAGTGAGATAACCGGCCACTATGAAAGGATTTTACGGAAATCATACGCTAAGGGGGTCAAAATACATATATTTATTCCATATTAAATATTTTCCCTTCTCGTTATGACTTTAATATAATACTTTTATCCTTAAGTTAACTTAGCTTACTGTACAAACGTTTCGTTATCTTTAAACATAAAACATATATTCTTTAAAATTATATTTACCATTATTAATTAGTTATTAAAGTAAAACAATGTAAAAAACTTCAATATTAAATTAACTGTTTTGTATGCATTGATAGTTAAATTTGCTGCTAAGAGATGGCGCTGTGCTGTTTAGTACAAATTCTGAATCGCGCTATCAGGATGTTTCACAGAAGTATATATAGGTTGTTCGATATGTTGATTAAACTAACTATAATAAATGCTATTAAAGTTCACTTTTTTGACTTTCAATTGATAATTACCGACGGAACCCATTATGTACACTTACCGAAATAAACTATTTCAATACCCATCCATGCAGACGGAGCTGCTGAGTCGCGAGAAACGCGTATGTCTCTCACACGGAGTCATTTGATTATTCGTCAATTTCAATGTCAAGCCACGATCGATGCTGGCGGGTCGCTCACGAGTCAAATGCGCGGGGGTGAGTGGGCCATTGTGTTTCGGGGTCCAAAGCACCCCAGCCCGCTCTGTAATGAGGTCTATTGGGGTGCCTGCGTGTAATTAGAATATTAAATTATATCAAAGTGATGCATTTTATGTTTATTTACCAACTTCTAAATTAAAGTTGAAAAAGTGGTTAATAAATAACGTATTTTACAGCTATGATGAATAAGCATTACAAAAGTAATAATTGTAATTAACCTACATATTAAGTTTACTATTAGTTTTTAATATTTAATTAGTTTTTATTTTTGATTAGTTTGAATCTACTAAAAGATTGGGTGTTTCCGCATTCATCCCACCATCTTAAAATAACAATAATAATTCCGCTTTCATCCCACTGCCTAAATCAATTCCGCATTTATTCCATGGAGACACCGTTGAACAGAATGCATAATTTTGTATTGGAAAATTAAATTGTCGTTTTTAGTATTTTACATATATATTTTTTATATATTTTTTTAATATAGCCTATGTTACTCAGCGCTCATTCTAATCATTCTAATGGTGAAGGAATTTTTAAATCGGTCCAGTAGTTTTTGAGTTTATTCGTTGCAACATACATACCTACTTAGAATAATTAATCTAAGCATACATACAAAAATACAAAGGTTTCTTCTTTATAATATTATAGTATAGATTTATTTATATTTTTATTAGGTAGCTATTTATAAATCAATTATTATTTCGACGCCCCAACCGAATAAAGCGGTAAAATGAAAATCATAATTTTACAGAAGAGCCAAAACACAGAAAGATTTGTTTCATCACTCGTACAAACAACCAGTTTAAACAAATGTGGTACCGTTAGACGCTAAAAAAAGCTTCCAAAATATAATAACTAGCTATCGTAACAAACTCCCAGATTCCAGATTATGAAAGAAAAACTATATTACAAGTTTATTCGCTTAGGACCGTACTTAATTTTTTTACGTATCTGTTTACGTAATTATTCGTCTCAAAACGTCAGCAGGAATTTTGTGAAACTAGTTTTATCTAGATTAATATTACAACACGTAAAAATAATTCATTCACATTCACTTTTAAAACATATTGCGATAAGGACTTACGGCTAACTATTTCTGTTAGTGTTGACATTCTAGTGAAGGTGTTGTTATTGCGAGAATAAAAGACTGCTAACACAATACCATCAAAGCATTGATCGTATTCAGACGAATAATAGCGTAACATTTTGTTACTTGTTTGTTCTGGTAACTGGCGGCTATCTGGTTGAACGTAAGATGTTGAGTTGAAGTGGTGTTATTCGCCTTTTTTTCGTTTGACAAATTTCCATAGAACAAAGATGTCTCTAGTAGTAACTCTGCAAGATTTGGTTATAAATTTATGAAAAATATATGTCATGCATCTGGGTGCGTAGAAGCGTTTTATGCAATAAAAAGTTTTTGGCGTATTATGATATTACCGCTTTATTCGATTGGGGCGTCAATTTATTATTTTATTATAACATTGAGATAAAATTCTGATTTTATTAGCATAGTTTATTCATTTATTTCTTAAACAATTCTCGATGCATTATTATTATAATTTATTTTATTCCAATCACATTTGCGCGACCTCGCAAGTTTTGTTCGGGTGGAAACTAAAAATCAGTGATTTCACTTCATTTCACATTTTCACAGCAAATGTTTCACTGAATTTTCACCTTTTTGCATCGCTACGGCACACAATTGATAACCCATGTTTGTGGTAGTTGTATATTTAATTGCTTTTTATATTAATATTTTAATTTTTGTCTTTGATTTGTATTTTTTTTTCATTATTGTATTATGTTTTAATTGTGTGCATGTTTTGTTGCAACTAAATAATTAACCTATCTATCAAATTCAAGATCACCAAACTAACCTAACCTAACCCACAAACATACTAAGTTAGCACCTAAACTACTACTTAGATGCTAACTTACCATTTTAGGTGCTAGCCTACTATTTTTTTGTGGATCAATTTATTATTTCTCTAAATTATATACTATTCTATTCTACTTATATGATAAGACTAGTGGTCGCCCAGTGGTCGAAATTCGACCGTAATTTTATTAAGGCTGCACAGATTGTATCCTAAGCAATGAAAAATTAAAAAAAAAAGAATGTGAGTTTGGATTGGCATTGACAGATGTCGGCCGCATTAAAGACAAACAATACGTGTGTGTCAAATACATGGTAGTGTGTGTAATATTGTTTTTGTTGATTTAATGTATAGTTTATACATAATTTAAAAAGATATTAACACTCGGATAACCTTCTCTATTTATACTATAAGTGTGCGAAATTTCATACTACTCCGTCCGCGCAATTTTCGTAAAAACGGGTACAAAGTTTTTGCTTCACGTATTAATATATAAATAACCAACAGCATAATATTGATATGCATGATATTTATAACAATAAACAATTTGAATTTAAATTTGAATTTGCTATGTAAAAAAACTTGTCCAATCTGTTAAGATGTTATTAGGTATCGAAACATTATATTTAATTTCTATTTCTTACGTAGTTAACGTAGAGCTTTACGTTTGCTGCCCTCTTCAGGTTCAGCATTGTTTGTTTCACTGATCTTAAGGCGATGCACACACGATAACGGATGTCGGGGCGACATGAGGCTGCGTCAATGCGTATTAAAGTGAGTGAGTGTGAATTGCCGTCCGTCAGAACGACGCGATGCGGCATCTGACAAAACTGTCAAATTTCTTTAATAAATTTTCATCCTATACGATACACATAAAGTTCAAAATCTATTGAGGAACTACACATCTCCAAATGAGGTATAAATAAGTAATTATATAGGTTATAATATCTTATTGTGCAACTAATCTGTTCAATTACACTTTAAAAAAAAATTAACCTCCTTTTCTACTTTCCACAAAAAGCCGTGCCTCACCGCGAATCCAGTGTGCCATGTCAAACCATGCAACGGTGCCATCAGACTTGATAGTCGCACGCTTGCTTTATTGTGAGTGTGAGGCGCGTCAATACGTCATTACGGAATAGGTAAAAGGTTTCGCTTCACCCATGTGCTGCAATCTGTGATTTCATACAATTGTATTTCTTTTCTTCGTTTATTTATATATTTATGGACCATTAACTGAAATACATAAAAAATGCAAACATACAAAGTTATTTTAATCTGTCAGGCACCGTAAAACCAGACACAATTGAAAACCAATTGTTATAAGTTGACATGTGAACCTGCGGGGCGTCAGACATTAAATATATTTAACTGTATTTATAGACGGTCAAAGTCGCATTGGCGCACGTTGTAACCATTCATCCGTCATCGTGTGTGGACCGCCTAAAGCAAGAACCACGCAACCGCTGGCATTGGATGGTATGATGTTTGAGAAGCGAAGGTCGCCTGAATATCATGAATCACTTAACACTTAATTTTTACGGTAATAAGAAAATACTTACTCTCGTTCATTGATCAAGTGATTAAAAAAGGCAAAAAGAAACATTTTGGGCCCTTAATAATTAGTACCTAGTTTAGTTGTAGCTAGGGTGTTTTCGGTAGAAACTGATCACTGATTGACGTTGTTTAGGGGTCAGTCACTGATTTTTGACATTAGCAACAATTAAAACCTTTTTAGGGTTCCGTACCCAAAGCGTAAAACGGGACCCTATTGCTAAGACTCCGCCGTCCGTCCGTCTGACTGTCTGTCTGTCCGTCTGTCACCAGGCTGTATCTCATGAACCGAGATAGTTAGACAATTGAAATTTTCATAGATGATGTATTTCTGTTGCCGCTATAACAACAAATACTAAAAAACAGAATAAAATAAATATTTAAGGGGGCCATACAACACACGGGATTGTTTTGCTCGTTTTGGCTCGATATTGATAACGGCAACAGGTAGACGCTTGAAATATTCACAGAAATTTAATTATATATTCACTTTAAAAATAAATAATTAAATTAAATTAAAATAAAATAAATATTTATTCCCATACAATAAACGTGATTTTTTCCTAATTTTTTTCTCGGTCTTAATAACGATAACAGGTAGAAACTTGAGATATTTTTATAGATAATGGTACAGACTCGCACTTGGCCGGGTTTTTTAAGTGATGATAAGGCCAATGGTGGAAGCGCACTTCACCTGGGATCCTCAACTACTGAGGCTATCATGTCTCTCTTACTGCCGGTACACAACAATGCTATACACATTGATATTATTGCGACATATTTATATACCTAAGATGGTGATAGCTAAGCTAGCCAGGCGGACAAACAAGCCCTACCACCAACCAAACCGAGAACACAAAGATGTACGAGAATGAGAATGTAAGAATCGAACCCGGGAACTCTGGTTTGGTTGACCGGTGGTCTTAATCACTAGAACACAGAGGCGGTTCGCTCCTCCACCTGCTTCCGCGGTAATTTTACTGGATAAGAGCTATGTCATCCTAAAATTTTGATCGAGAGTTCTATATTATTTTTTGGTGACGGAAATAGTGTTGAGTACTGGGCTTTGTGTTGAAAACTGGTGCCTCTAGGTAAATGACTAATAAACAACATGAGGGACAATAAGACAAACGGGTATTCGCTTGCACGTGGCCTCAGCGTATTACAAGATCAGCATTTACTAACATTGTTGCTAATCGCTTCAGTTAAACGATTAAGTCGACATTTTTGTAAGTTCCAAATTTATCATCAGGACCAATGTTATTACATAATTTCTACACTTCATGAGCCGTGTTACCTTGGCATTAGAGATTACAAACTGTGGTAGTTCCAACTGTACAGTCGCGAGCGTAAATGTGTTGCTACTGTTCAAATCGACAGCAATTTCCGCACCATAAATTATCAAATTATTTCTGTTACAACTTTTGCTGTTTTATGATAATTCATAGGCGACTCGTGAAGAACACTCGAGCAAATACAATAAATATGATCGAGGAAAAGGAAAAAAAACATCTAAATGGGACAAAACACATTAATACATATTGTTTTCTAAAGTTTACGCGAACACTACACATTGAATGAAACAACTTTTACGGATCTACTCGCGTTTATTTTACACATTACTTTTTAATGTTTATCCTGACGTTTCGAACCCTTTGCAGGGTCCATGGTCACAAGGAGACTGAGGTGTTGGTCGTCTTATAATTAGTTAATAGCTTGTATACCCTCGTTTAAATTTAATCAGGTGCATTCCGTTTTACGCAGAAAGAGCTTACAGTATCTTTTGGTCTGGCAGCATGGTGTTGGGGCTGGGATTTAATATTTTGTATGATGGGATCCCATGCTGGTGGCAGATTCCAACCATCTTCTCTATGGAAATTAGGATGTTTTTTCATTTCAATAGCCTCGCGTATCATCCTAGGGATGAATCGTTGTTCTCTAGCGAGTATTTGTGGTTTATCAAATCTGATGTAATGGTTGGGCCCTTCGAAGGCATGTTCGCATCATCATCATCATCATCAGCCATATGACGCCCACTGCTGGGCATAGGCCTCCCCCAAGGATCGCCACACCGATCGGTCCTGCGCTGCCCGCATACTGCAGACTTATTTTAGCGCCTGTGCTTGACGTCGGCTATATGTTCTTTAACGCGGGTTCCTACACTTCTCTTTGTTTGCCCGATGTAAGAGAGCCCACAGTCGCTGTCCAGTTTGTACACGCCTGCATCTTGAAGGGGTATGTTGCACTTGACAGGTCGTAAAAATTGGTTGATCTTTTTCGGCGGCTTGAAGTAAGTGTTGATTGAAGCTCGCTTTAAGATATGGCCAATCTTGTCAGTGACACCTTTCATATATGGAAGTACAGCAGGTTGGCGCTCGACTGTGGTTAGTTTATTGCGTTTTCTGTGACGAAGCCGTGGTACTTTCAGTTTATTGTCCTGTAGTACGTGCTTGATATGCTGAAGCTCAGCAGCCAGGTGTTGAGTGTCACAGATGCCGCGTGCTCTCTGAAACAAAGATTTCCCTACAGTATCCAACTGTCTAGGATGGTGGTGAGAATCACCACATTAATACATATAATAAAGAAAACAACATTTAAATTGTCCCCAAAAGGTCCCGACTGAGCATTATGCTGGCCTTGCGACAAACGCTGATCTTTCGTCGGAACCGGTTTGGCGGCGCGGCGCTACGAAACAGTACAAGTAAAAAAGATACACAACGAAACAAGAACTCTCTATAAAATTAAAAAGTAAAGGAAAGACTGGGGGGCACCATCCCTTTGCCTTTTTCGCTACGGAACTCGTAAAAGAAAATGTACAGCACAAAAGGACGCTAATAATTTGACAGTTTGACAGCAAACAGAAAACAAATCGAAAGCACAATCCACTGAACAAAGATAAGAAAAACTGAAAAAAGTACAATAGTTACTTATTTGTGCGCGCGACTGCACTTTGGCGCGTAAACATGAACACGTGAACATTTAAGTCACAATGTATCAGCGAGTGTCGTCGCTACAGCCAGCACGCAACCAACCAGTATTCTCCGTGCTATGACAAGATACAAGCTGGCGCTGGTCGTGGCAGCGCTGGCAGTACAGTGCGCGGATTCATTCCTGTTGACAGAACAAGTGCCTGAGGATGCACTCTTCAACTTCACTCAGCTGGCTGCGAAGTACGGCCATCCCTCCACGGAGTACGACGCTCCCACCGAAGACGGCTATATACTGAAAATGTTCCGGATACCAGGCCACCGCGGGCCCGTCCTGATCTTCCACGGACTGATGTCTTCCTCTGACAGTTTCATCCTATACGGCCACACGTCACTGCCGATTCGCCTCGCACGAGCTGGCTACGACGTCTGGGTAGGCAACGTGCGCGGGAACCGCTACTCCCGTCGGCACAAAACCCTCGACCCGAAAAACCCCTTATTCTGGCGATTCAGCTTCCACCACCACGGAGTGTACGACCTACCAGCTCTCATCGACGTCGCCTTGAACAATTCTAAAGAAAACCGCATACGCATAGTCGGATTATCACAAGGAACGACGTCTACTTTCGTGATGTCGTCCATGCGTCCTGAATATGCCGCCAAGATATACCAGTTTGTAGCAATCGCACCTGTGGCTTACCTGAACGATTTGAAGGGTCCTTTGAGGCGTGTCGCGGATAATATGCCGGTAATCAGCGCGGTCGCAGAGCTAGTCGGCTTGGAGGAGGTGCCTGGGTACGGCAGTGGTCTCCGGGAGCTGGTGATCACAATGTGCTCGCAGCGAGCCAACCGAGCGTACTGTGCCGATATGCTTTTCGACATCGTGGGCTACGATCGCGGCGACTACCAGCTTGAACTGATGCCTGCCATGTGGGGGCAGATGATCATGGGGACTTCCAGGTGGAACCTAATACACTTCTCGCAAGTGGTGGAGACGAGGAGGTTCCAGCAGTTCGATCATGGGTTCACGGAGAATTTGAGGGTGTACGGTTCAGCGGGGCCGCCCGAATATGACTTCAGTAAGATGACTGTGCCGACGTATCTGCTCTCGGCGAAGAATGACAAGTTGTCTCTGCCTCCGAACGTGGCGCTGCTGGAGAAACTCCTGCCGAACGTGGTGGACAGCCACGTGATAGACTCCCCGACCTTCAATCACCTCGGCTTCATCTGGGGCAGGAAGGGACACCGGCTGACCGCTGACTATGTGGTGGGTGTGTTTGAGCAAGGCTTGCAGTTGCAGACAAGTGGTAACTCATAATAAATTTTGTGATAATATAAAATATTGTTGTTTTTTTTTCCACGTCCGTGATTTGAACCCGTACACAAGTTTAGAGGCCCTGTCCGACCCCTGTAAATTTATTACAACTCTTTGTCAACCAAAGAAGCCTCATTCAATGTCTTAGAGCATTAAACCAAATAATGCTCTAAGTTCAATGTCAACAACTACGTCATTAGCATCAAATTTTAATATATTTACAAATATCAAAGATCAGTTAAGACGAGGCAAGCTATTATAATTGTTAAGTACCTATATATAATTTTACGCAAATTTTTATTGTGAACAAATAACAATTTGGAAAAACGTTGAAAGATAATTGGAACTTCACCTGACTGATGGAACAACACTCAAAACTTGATCAAACATGATCGAGTGTCGAGTCCGACCAACCACTGCCTCAGACTAGTTCCAATTTGAGTTCGAGTGTTGTTCTGTAAATTTAAAAGCTACTTTACGTTTTGGTGTCTCATACAAACTTGAAAGTTCTATAAAATGTTCAAAATGATTTTTAAAGCAAATTTTGTTGCGAACAAATTACAAAAACACAAATGTTGAAAAAATTTCCACGAGCAGGATTTGAACCTGCACCATTCTGACATTCCGGGTCAGGTGCTCTTCCAATTGAGCTATCGTGGTTCTAACCAGCCCGCCGAAATTATTCAACACTTTTTACTTTGTAAGCCAAAGGCGCCCATTCAATGTCAACAACTACCGTCATTAACATCCGATCATAATATTTTTACAAATATTAAAGATCAGTTAAGAAATAAGCAAGCTATTTTATAAAATGTTCAAAATGATTTTTAAAGCAAATTTTGTTGCGAACAAATTACAAAAACACAAATGTTGAAAAAATTTCCACGAGCAGGATTTGAACCTGCACCATTCTGACATTCCGGGTCAGGTGCTCTTCCAATTGCAATTCCTGCTCGTGGAAATTTTTTCAACATTTGTGTTTTTGAAAGTTCTAATTCTTTCCAACCAATTAGCCAATTTTAATTAAACTTTCTATGCTTAGAGGTCTTGACAGATAATAGAAAATATTAAAATAAAACTTTCTTTAACTTAGTTTTATGTGATTTAAATCCTTCCATAGTGGACTTTAAATTGCATCATCATCATCATCATCATCATCATCATCATAATCTCAGCCAACAGACGTCTACTGCTAGACGTTTGCCTACCGCAAGGACCTCCACAACGACCGGTGGTGTGCTGCTCGCATCCAGGGGCTTCCAGCGACCTTTACCAGATCGTCGGTCCACCTTGCATACATTTAGTTAACTCAGTTTACGTTTCTTTTTATAAATATATTGTATTTACCACCTTATGTGAACACCTCTGTATTTCCCCAGCATAGAAAGTTTCATAGTCTATGGCACAGCCTTTGGTCACAGAATCATCCAAAAACTATAATTTATGAATTCTTTTTATTGTTTCAGGTACTAATTATTGTCACCGGCTGAAAAAAGAAATGTCGGACAAAATTGAAAGCATCGAGAATATACATTCGCTAGCTATTTAAAGTGGAATCACGATATAAAGAGAAAAAGGAAGTGTAGTCGGTAGCCGAGCGGATGTATGCTAGGTTGAATGCGACAAATCGTGGTTCGAAATGAATTTAAATTAAATTAATTAAATTTTATTCAATTCAACTTGGAAGATAAGAAAAAAGACAATGTAGAAATTAATCAAATTCAAATTCAAAATATTTATTCGGCGTAGCATTTTTTCAACACTATCTACTTTTACGCTGTAAGCCTTGTTTGCATGGCTTTTTTCAAATTGTTATTTATTCGCAACAATAATTGAAAAATTAAAATTTGTAAAATTATGTAAAACCGTAATCTTAGATGAAGCTCTAAATTGTTTTGCAAACCACGACGTTATTTAGCTGTGGAGAAAAATGGGCGCAGGAAAGTGCACAACTTTTGTATAGTAATGATATTTGCAAAATTAAATGTCGTTCAATCACCACAGTGTGTGTGTATAGGTACGTTAAAGACATATTTAACCTGTCTGTCGTCTGCTGTGAATAGACGCAATTAGGACACTGATCAGTGCTCGCCGCAGATGAGTGGTAAAACAACAGGAGTTGTAGATTCATATTCCGCTTGATTCAAAAGCAACCCTATCCGACAGTGTTTTCAAAGATACTTTAAAGTAAACTCCATCCCACTCATTTCAAAAACAATTTAGAACCTGCCGCTTCATTCTGTTACCCATCAGATTCTAACGTTTATTGATAAAGTCTGATATTACCTAATAAGCGGGCGTTGTTTGCCTAAAAAATTACATACAAGGCAGGGGTGGCACCCTCGCACCGCGCGATTCAATATATCTCTTGTTAATTGAGATTTACGTCTCAAAGTCGTTTGCTAGGGGTAGGGGTAGTGATGGGAGGTTTGTATGAGCGTAGAAAAACGATAATTGGATGCTCTGATGGTTGTGTGCAACGTGATTTTTGTGAGGAGGATTTTGTGAGAAGACGCGTCGATTTATCAGATTGGCTAGAAATCATATATCTGCGTTTATAATATGCTAGCTGTTCCCACACCCATTGCGTCGCATCGCGCCCCCGAATGCGCTAGTACTTCGTATTTGCTTAGCGTTTTTTATGACTTCTTAAGGGTCATAGCGTGATGTTAAATATATATTATGGGCTGTATATTCCGAATCCCTTCCTCTATTATTAAAAACGGAATATACACTCAACAAAAATTAATACGGAGTGACAGTGACAGACAAAATGGTTATAGTTTTAACAAAATTTTAGAAAGAATACAGTACACAGCACACAGTATACAGTGTTTTCCTTTAATCATTAATCATTTATCTCTCAGTGACTCCATATGGAGCCACAGAACAATTGAATTTCTATTGTGTCTGGTTTTATGGATAACGAGAGGTTAAAAATAGGAGTCAGCAGCTGATTTTCGGCAACAATTTAGCAACAATTAAATACAGACCACTTGCTTTCTAGCTCACATCCATTCAATAAAATTCTGTGCTGTTTTTAGCAAAACAGTTGAATACTGTGTTACCGCATTCAACACTGTGTCGAGTCACCCGCTAGCCAGGTGTTTAACACCATCTTTACCACTAACCAGAGCTGCTGCTTGACAGAAACCTATAATCATCAAGTCATTCTATCACTGGTTATAGGTAATCTTTTTGACTGCAGTTTTATTTTACCTTTGGTTCGCCCTATAAAAGTAAAAGCTTCTTGTTTACTCAGGACAAGTGTCACGTAGATCGTGTTTCGTTTGTACCATGGAGTGAAGCAGAACCTTTCAAGGTATTCCTCGCGATCAAATTTAATTAAATTTCTTTTGTGTTGACGCAACCCTTGAACTTTATTAAATTTTCATCGAAAAATGTTTTCACTTGAACGTCTACATCAAGGTAAAGAAAGAGTGAAAAGTTATTTTGTAAAGGCATGCTCACTCTCAGAAGCCCTTTCAAATAGTTGATATTTTACCACCCATTTCGGAATGCAGTTTTCTATCCTGAAAACATTCCTCCAATAATTAATCAATTACTATACTAACGCTTCGGTGGCCAAGTGGCAAAACATACAAATATTATATCGCTTCCCGCTTCCAGCTTCCCGCGACCTTAACCAGATCGTCGGTCCACTTGTTGGAGGCCTGCCCACATTGCGCTTTCCAGCCATCAGTCCTGCGAGCAATGTGCCACCAATGTTCAAATGTAGCAGTCGTTAACAACTACCAAGCACCACACACATTCTCCCTATCCAGCCACAGGGAAGGCTCGTGCACCAGCAGTTACATTTAAATGGCCCCCGCGTGGTGCCGGGGGTAAAGAATTGCACCACCCCATCTCTTCCCGTGGGTGTCGTAGAAGGCGACTATGGGACCATTCCAGAGGATGGGGAGCAGCGTCTCTCTGTGATTATTCTCACCTTACTGCGATCGCCAACCCGCCTGCCAAGCGTGGCGATTATGGCAAAACCCCCTCAAAATTATTTATCCTTGAGGAAGGCCTTTGTCCAGCAGTGGACGTCTTTTTGGCTGAGATGAGAGCTGGTAAGGAGAGGTCATGTGTGTTGCTCGAGCGCGATTGTATGAAACTTTATCTTCTGCAGTCACCTTAATTAGTGAATAGACTGAGCTTGTTTCCAGTTCAAGACTGTAAAGAAATTCTTAATTTAGCAAATATGCCTTTATAGTACAACCCTCTGAAAGTTACTTTACCGTTCTTCGATCGAAGTATTCCGCACGTAAAATTGGTGCAGCTATTTCCGGCTGTCATCGGCCGGAAGATTGATGGACGGCCCGCGTCGTGACGTCACGGCTCACGGCCCATTTGTCCAGCCTTCAGCCGTTTAGTGATAATTAATGGCCGCTTAGCTTATTCACAAATTACGAGGGACTTGTTTAATGGACTGATGTCAGACTCATATTTTGGCCACTTATCTATACGTCACTCTATCACTCTTTTATACTATTACGTATTATAATAACATATTATTATTTGACCCGATTTTTCAATTCTCAGATAAGTTTTATTATCCAACGAATAAAATTGTCATTGTGACATGTTTTATAGAGAATCTGTCATTATATCAAAATTATTCAATGAATAAACTTTAACTAACGGTTGAAAAATCAGCCCTTATTGTATAATATACTAGCTGACTCGACGGACTTCGTACCGTACCGCGCTTTGACAGTTTTCACCATTGAGTTAAATATCATCGTCGTTTTTAGTATTTTATATATATATATATATATATATATATATATCTCATCACAAGCCGACGGCGGAGCTAGTGTGCTAACGGACCGCGCGACCTTCACTCATTGAGTTCTCACCGATTAACCTGCCCCTGACGTCGTGTTTTACCATCAGCTCTTCGCTCAAGAACCTCCTAGAACTGAATACTCGTGAATTGCCTACCGGCCGGTGCGCGCGTGTGTGAAAGGCGACTTCTACCAGCATCAGCTCCATCTCCGAGACGGTCGTGTCGTGGCCACGCCGTCGACGTCAGCTCGCCAAATAAGTCGGCTCCCTATTCCTCTTCAATCAGCTCCCGTCGCTGTAACGACTGCCTTCCCAGCAGCCGATACAGGTGAAGAGTCGTTAGGCCGTTCATACCCCTAAACCGGTGATCCCAGTCATGCTAGCGGCACATGAAGGGGATGTACAGTGGTTTTTAGTGGCTAGGCCCCTCCTCCTCCCGATTCCCTGTCGAATCCCTCGGGTCTGGGCAGGGGGGCAGGAGCTGAAGAGGAGAATCCCACATAACCATCCGCGCCTCCCTGGGCGTGAAAAAAAGGCCGTTTATACCCACGAGCTGTTCGGGTCTACGACCTGGGCTAGGCATTGAGAGGTCATGGAAATTCACCACTTGTTCCTCATATTTTCATCTGTAATTTGTGTATGTGAATAACAAAAATTCAAATAAGATATATATGTTTTCCAAAAAACTATTTTCTATGTCAATGTGCTTAGAGCACAGCATTAATATGTCGTGTTGAAAACGACAGGGTTGTCACAGAATAAGATTGTGCTTTTCTCAAAAAATCTCATCTCATCAGTCTAATCTGCCAAAAATCTTTTAAAAAATTCAATCCTAAAACGAAAAGGCTGTTACGTATTTTGTCCCAAATCAGCGTAATAACGTCATAATATTATTTATTATTTATATGTATAATATTATGATATAAATATCATCTCTAGCTCCTCCGTGCTTCGTTGCTACGTGAAACCGTTGGTCCCGGCTGCATTAGCAGTCGTTAACAACCACCAATCCGCACTGGGCCCGCGTGGTGGTTGGCCCGTTCACTCTGTAGTGTTTCCATTTGTGTGGATGGCTCGTGCCTCAGCAGTGCGGACATACAACGAGTTGGTGATGAGATGGCGTGATGATCAAACCGTCGTCTGCTGTGAATACAGACACAACAGAATTTTAATAGGACACTGATGAGTGCTCGCCGCATATGAGCGGTTATTTCGGTCATTTGCCTTATGGGAAAAAGGTCTGAATCATTCCACTGAGATGGCTTTGGACATTTGGAAATGGTATAATCGAGGCCGAGAGCTATCCGCTCGTTTCGGTTGGTCCGCCGGGAGTATGGGGCGCCTGGGTCGCCTGGGCCGTCCGGGTCGTCCGGCACGGTGATCCCGCTTAGCCCCGGCGGCGGCGTTGGCAGCAATTGTTTCCGACTCGCCCCGATCCCGGCCTAAGCGGCCCACTTCCTGAATCGCTGGATAGGGTTAGGGTTGCTGACGCTTTCTAATGACACTAATATTATAAATGCGAAAGTTAGTGTGTATGTGTGTATATTTGTTGCTTCTTAACGCTGCAACGGATGGATGGATTTGGATGAAATTCGGCGTACAGATCTTATCTTATCTTATCTTAGTGGGGCCTGCTGAGGTTTCCCTCTTGCAGTAACACTTCGACCCATCGGGATCTTTTGTGCAACCCCGTCCTTTCACTCTTCTTCCTCTGTAAAGATAGATGCCATAAGTTTGGCCACGTCCTTAAGAGCGAAGAGCCTGAAGTCCTCCGGTCTCGGATAAGCCGACCCCAGGAGTCCCATTCTTTTCCTAGCCAGAGAGTCGCAGTCACACAGTAGGTGCTGCATTGACTCCGTTTCCTCTCCACATGCCCTACACAAGTTATTTGTTGATAGGTGCATTCTGTGGAGCATTTGTTTTGTGGCATAGTGCCCTGTCAAGGCACCGATGGTTAGTCGGGCCTGCCTTCTACTGCCTCCGCATATGAACTTACTCCGTCCTAAGGCGTTTTCGCCTAGGAAGGATTTGGAGTGTTTCATACCCGGCTGCTCTTTCCATTCGATGCCGTGCCTGTTTTTGATGTAATCTTTTAAGGCCTTGTTGATGGTACTTGGTGCAAGTGCCACGAACGGCTCAGGACCAATAAGCTGGGTCTCTGAGCCCTCCCTGGCAAGTGCATCCGCCATCTCGTTGCCGTGGATTCCCATATGGCCTGGGACCCAGATCAATCGCACCTTGTTATGTCCACCTAGCTTGTTTAGAGCTTTGGTGGTTTCTAGAACAAGGCCAGAGTTGATTCGGGGCGATATGAGTGATTTGAGCGCTGCTTGGCTGTCACTCAGGATGAATATATTGCGCTTTTTCATAGCTAACTCTATATTCTGCTTTGCACATAGGAGAATTGCGAAAGTTTCAGCTTGGTAAACAGTGGCAAATTTTCCCATGCTTTGACTATGCTTGAAGTCGTTGTTATAGACGCCTGCCCCTGTACCCGACTTCATTTTTGATCCGTCGGTATACCAGATTAGGCTGTCTTCATCCGGAGACGGTGGCCCTCGTTTCCATTCGTCCCTGGTTGGAACATAAACTTTAAATTTCTTTTTGAACATGAATATGGGGGATATTTTATCGCACCCCATTTCCATGATCCTGTCAGGAATGTCACTTGTTTCCCATTTAGTGTGTCTAGTCAGAGGTTTAGATGCGTCCCACAGTCCCGGCGTACAGATAGTTTATAACCTGGATTAACACATAGGATACTTTTTATCTCAAAATTCCCACGGAAACGAGAAGCACGCGGGTAAAACTGCGGGCGGCCGCTAGTATTATAATATTTTTTGAATAATTATTGAATAGTCATACAGGACTATCCCCTATTTTTATAAATTTTTAAATTTTGTGAAATAAAATTTTAATAAAAAAAAATCATCCAGATCCAATCATCGAGTGGGTATCGAATCCACGGGCATTGGACAGGTTATGCAAAGTCAAAGTCAAAGTCAAGTGATCTTTCGACTGTGAGGGAAGTAACTACACAGTGACGTAATAATGCTGGCTTGCAGCGTAAATCACAAACTACTAGAAACATTCAACTAGTCTTTTGGGGCTTTGGTGTCCAGCGGTCAGAGCATTATCCAAAGGTCGTGGATTCCATTCACACTCGAGCTTCCTGAGGCTGGTTGATTTTTTATATTAAAGTTTTGTCTTAAAGCAAACATTAAATTGTTAATTAATATACCTTTTATTATTTGTGAGTATCCGATGTTTCGGCACAGTTGGTACGGGCATCGAGCGCAAAAAACGACTAAGAAAGAGGGTAAATCGTTTTGTCTGCTCATAAAAAAGTCACCCGCATTAACTACAGTAACTCCGTGATCATGGCGCATGCAACTGTGCCCAAATATCGCATACTTACAATTTCACAACTAATAAACATGGTAAAAATCTTTAAGTTCTTTAAGTAAGTACATACTAACGTCAAACACAATATCATAATATGCCACACTCACGCGCGCACACACACACCCTTACACACACACACACACACACACCCACACACACACACACACACACACACACACACACACACACACACACACACACACACACACACACACACACACATACACACATTATGAGTCAAAAATCGTTAAATAAACAAATTTATTATTAAAATTACTGTGTAAAATGATATTGTCGATGGCGTATCTTATCAAATAAATAAATAAATAAACATAATTATATTCATATAAATATAATATTATATGTATACTTTGAGGCATTTTTGTACAACATTGCACTCCCGTTAGCAGCGCGTGTTGCGGCAGCCCTGCGCCTGAACCGTAAGCGCCGCGCTTCCGGAATCCCTTCCATTCCGGTCCGTTTGCAAAGTGCCAAGATTTTCGGCGCTGGAATTTCGTTTTATTTTCTTTCTGCTGCCGTGCCGTCGCGCCATCGCAGCGCGGATCGGTTCGGTATTTAGCGATCCCTTCAATTTATTAAATAGTTCGCGTCGATCGTGATTGCGAGGGAAATGTTTTTACAGCTCGCCGCCTCCGAGAAAAAAAGCTGAGAACGTTTGTTCACATATTTTTTTGTAAATTTTTAGTTAAGTTTTTTTTTTGGGTATTAAAGTGTATTGCTGATGATCGCTTAATCCTTTATAACGTGACTACGACAAAGAATTGTATCATCAGTATCATGCTTGCCAAGAAGGTGATTTGAAGACCCTAATATTGTATTTGATAGTAAACACAGGCTGAGGCTAGGAGTTCCACAGCTTTGCGGAACGTAGTGGACGCAAAACCACTTGTTGTTTATTTCTTTTATTATTCGTTTATTGTTTTAAATGAATATACCTATGTATTTATATCCAATAACAATAAGCCTGGTTCAGAACCGGCACCCTGAAGCGCAAGCTTGTATCACATGCTACAGCTCACCTGGGGCTACAGCAGCGCCAGGATAGTAAGTTTTAACTATGTATATCTCCAAAATCTGTCTGAAAGAGATGTATTTTGCTGATATAAGGTTAAGAAATTACATTACGGTCTTAATGGCACTTTTGATTACTTGATGTCAGAAAAGCTGTCATTTGTTTTTATAAAAAAGCATGCCTGCAGATGGCACTAAAGTCGCTCTAAAAAGCATTTCAAAAATCAAAAAGCAGTGACAAAATTCAGCGGTTACGTCAGCCTTCCCGGTAGCATAACGGTCAGTGCAGCCGCCCGGATTGCGGAAGACCCAGGTTCGATTCCTGGCTGGGTCGGGTGGGCGTTTAATTTTTTCACTGTATTTTATATGAATATTTAATTCAGCTTAAGTGTAGCAATTAACGTTTAAAAATAAAAGTAAAAATTTACTATTTTATAGCAATACTAGTAAGTACGCTAACGAAAGCCAATATGCTTGGTATATGCTTTCCGGGCGGGTTTACAATACTGTTGTTAATCTAAAGATGAGTAATCATCGGTGTGCTTTAATTTCATAATTTATTATGTCCCCACTGCTGGGGCACGAGCCTTCCCTATGGATGGATAGGGAGAACGAGCCGTAAACCACCACGCGGGCCCAGTGCGGTGCGGTGGTTGTTAACGACTGCTAATGCAGCCGGGATCAACGGCTTTACGTGCCTTCCGAAGCACGGAGGAGCTCGAAATGATACATTTTTGGTCACCCATCCGACGGCCGGATTTTGCGAAAGTTGCTTAACTTCAGCTATCGCAGACCACTGCGCCATCAAGCTTCTCGAGCATGTGTTACAGTTCTAACGGTGCTATGCTTTATATGTCTTCCATTGTACGGAATATTCGAGCTAGGTTCGTAAAGTTAAATGAGCCAAGTTCGCGGAGCAATGCCGAATCAAAGATGGCGGGCGCGGAGGTATGCGGTGAAAAGTTAGATTAATCACGCTGGCTTGTTCTTGAAGGTTTAATTTATATCGGAAGTAAAGTAAAAAAGGGCTAAGAATGATACTAAATGGGAAGTTGTACGTTTATTTAAAAGAAAAAACTTACCGCCTCTCATGAATCAGCCAGCGGACCATAGGCATCCTTATTCTACCTATTTTGCTATTTATTTATTTAATCTTTATTACACATTATAAAAAAAAACTAAGTAAATCGTCACAGAAAAAAGTATGTGTAAATTTGCCACACTTCTGTTTTTATGAAGTGAATTTGTCATATTAATTTGGTTGGACCTGTGAATAACTTTCATATATTTTTAATGTATGTGACTGACTTTCAATGTGTGGAGTCTACATAAGGCGGACTGCTATTATACTTACTTTAAAAAACCGGCCAAGTGCGAGTCGGACTCGCGCACGAAGTGTTCCGTACTTTATGAAGTATAAAAAAAACTTATCACTAGATCTCGTTCAAACCAATTTTCGGTGGAAGTTTGCATGGTAATGTACATCATATATTTTTTTTAGTTTTATCATTCTCTTATTTTAGAAGTTACAGTCTTGCGTAAACTATTCAGTTTAGAAAAAAATGATATTAGAAACCTCAATATCATTTTTGAAGACCTATCCATAGAAGAAGAATTTTGTAGTTCTTCGATAACAGTGATATTATTATTCTATTTCAACCCATTGCATGCAACTTTACCTTTCGGTTTCCTTTTACACGACCTAACAATCGAGTTTCGGCGTGTCAGCAGTTTGCCCGCGACTTCGTCCACGTGGAATGTATCCTATGTTACCCGCAAGGAATGTAGCTTTCTATCAGTGAAAGAATTTTTGGAGTTGGACCAGTAGTTCCAGAGATTCCCTCCGCAAACAAACAAACAAACAAACTTTATGGCTTGAAACCGTAAGTGATACATAGAAACTGTTTTAGGAATAATCAAATCCTTTTTTGTGAAAACAATTTTGGCATAGACAAGTTTTCGGTCAAGTATGAGTTGTACATAACTATACATTATTATCATGTAACTTTGACAGCCATATTTCTGGCGCGTTATTGTTTTTAACTCATTGATTTACTTCTAATCATGTAGAGAGCGTAAATACTGGAACGAAAACTAAATATATACACAGTGTCTCGTTTGTGTGCTTGTATTATTTTAGTGTGACATTTCAAACCATTTTTACTGACGTTGTCCCATTTCGACGTGTAGCGTTTGAAAACATCAAGTGAAATTGTGTCAATCGATTGATTTATTTTATATACAATCTATTCATTCATGCCGTTCACAGGCTTATCTACATAAAACGAATTTAAAAACTTTGTTGTATTCCTGAAAACCCGTTCGGGGAATTATTTGCAATATTATTTCTTGACCTTGGGTCCGACTTGGGTTTGACCGTGGTATAAACATAAATCAGTTAACAAAGGAAATTAAGAGTGTCCAGCAGCTAGCTAATAGCTGCTGGACACTAGATAGAACCATGTAATACACTATTGTATATTGACTATTTGTTTCTGAAATAAATTATATAAAATACCATTCAAAATGATTTATTCAATTTAAGCTACAATAAATTAGCAATTTTTTTATTATTTTTTATAATTGTCATTGCACCCTCGGTTCGTAAGTCCGACAACTAACTCAGCAACGACATTTCATTTACAGCTTCACATATTGGAAATACCTTTCCTATCATAGAAGAACACTTTCCATTACAAATTGATAATCTTCCTATACCTATTACCTACACGGGCAGACGCCACGTTACTGTATAGCTGACGAGGGGTGGAGTATTCCTTGACGTCATAACATTCCGCTGACGAGACGAGGAGGCGCTGGTACCGTCCGCGTCGGCACATCGCCGATATTGGCCAGAACGATTATATTGGATGCCTGCTAGCAACTACCTCCGATATTCTCCAGGAAAACATTTTGCGAAGGTTATATCCACAAGCTCTAATTCACTCATTGTCAGTAAATATTAATATTGTTTATTAAATCACAATGTTAAAACTGGTTTTAATAACTTTAAGTTGAATAAAACACGCACAGGATCGACTTGTTTATGCCGGTAAGAGAATAATGGCGGCGGGGGAGTGGGTGAAAAACAAGTGATTCGTTCAGCCAACCAGAGTGCACTTTGCGTTTCCTCAAACGTAAAATCACAATTTGACGGCTGGACATGGTCAGTTTATAAACTTACGAATATGTATAAGCGTTAGGTTATAAATTTTAGTGTCCGTTCACCGTATCGACAATTCATAATCTCACTAAATTAATTATAAACTAACGTTTTGTACAATTATCATCCAGTGACATTTATAACTTAATGCTGGTAAAGATGTAATACCTTGATGTATGGCAACCTCGGGTGTATAATAAATATAATTGTAATAACATGGAGAAAAATAAGCGTTCTGAGGTTCTTGCCAACTCTCCTCTTTCGAAGGCTCTCTCGAAATCTAAGGTTATGAGGTATATATTATTTGGATATTTTTATAGGTTTGTCTTCAATAACCTGCTAATACAGGCACAATTTAAATTGTTGAGTTGTAATTCTATACACGCAAAATTTGGTTTTCACTTTGATTAATTTCGGAGCGCTTCCGTGTCAATCTGCGTAATGCCACAAAAGCATCGCTAAGCTTTGTGTTATACTTGTATGTTCAAATTGTTTGTGTTCGTTGTGTTAGTTGTTTTATGTTTGTATTTGTCATTGTGCAGGGTACGTAAACGAGAATTTGTATAGCAAAATGTTAACTATTCTCGTATGCCGCCAGGAGGCGCTGCTTCAATGCCATACCAATTTTCGTTTTCGTAAACGTGTTTGAATGAAAACGGATAGTAAACAAAACTCACATTAGGGACCCTGGTCAATAAATATTCCTTGTTCTTATCTTTTTACATATTTAAATTATGTACTTGAACTAAAGAACAATTTTTTTTATTATTGTGAGCTCGATGGCGCAGCGGCTAGCGCGTTTGGCTTGCGATCTTGCCCGCTAAGCAACTTTCGCAATGCCGGGTCGCCTGATGGGTGACCAATTAAAACATCTCGAGCTCCTCCGTGCTTCGGAAGGCACGTTAAGCCGCTGGTCCCGGTTGTTGTCGTAAGATGGCAGTCGTTAAAACCCACCAACCCGCATTAGGCCAGCGTGGTGGGTTATGGCCCAATACCCCAACGTGCTACTGATCATGTGGGAGGCCTGTGCCCAGCAGTGGGACGTTTATAGGCTGATGATAATGATAATTGTGAGCTAGTGGTAATTGGTGGTGGTTACTCGCTGATTCGTAAGTTATTTAAGTTTTTCTTTTATTAAAAGCTCACCCTTGTATATGTTTTTTATAATGTAATTTATACGTAATTTTAATGTTCAATGTATTGTCGTGTGCAAACTGAAGTCTTCTCTGACTGAACCTGAAAGAGCCGTGACATTTCACCTAAACTATACCCGACACCTTAAATAAGACGGCAGAGCAATAATTCAGTCAATGCCACCGCCGGAACACCTCAGCCGTCCGGCAGCGGCCGGACGAGGCTGGCAAATCTGATTACACAGTGATAAATACGCGGAGTGTGCCGTTGCTTGAGAAGGGTTGCCGTTAGGGCTGTCAACCCCTTTTCATAAGTTAAACGCGCGTCGTGAATCAATAAGTCTTTATTTAAGCTGTTTTTTAATTTGATTAGGGTGCTAGTTCAACTCGAAGGAGAGGATTCGTTTAAAAATTTAAATTTTCTATTAACTAACTTTAATAACTTACTGTCATTGATGCTCATTGTTCTACTCGTACAGTCCACATTATTTGAAACTTACAACAGCTTATAGTAATCAGTAACAGTAATATGCCATTGTTAAATTAAAGACACCTTGTTCACCGAGAGGCTAAGTGCTCCTGATAACCGGCGGTCCTGGGTTGAATTCCCACGTGTGAATTCAAAGGGTGTTTCAGATTTTTAAATTCATAGCCCAGATTTGTGATTACCAACCCCCATTTTTCAAGCGTGGTGATTAAGCCAATACCAGTCGTTGGAGGCCTTTTTCCAGCAGTGGGACAGTATATAAGCTATTTACTACACATTATAATAATTATAAATTATTGTTGAAACTTACAACTTTCTAAACAAAGAGGTATATTAATGTTCAAATAATTTTTAACGCAAATTTTGTTGCGAACAAAGAAAGGTGCAGGTTCAAATCCTGCTCGTGGAAATTTTTCGGCATTTTTGTTTTTGTAAAGAGGTATATTTTCATAAACAAGGAGGTATCCCTTTTCAAGATGTGTTAACCCTATCGCCGGCACGGGTCGCTTGTAATTTGACAAGTTAACGATTGAAAGGTGAAAAGCAGTAGCTCTATTTATTGTAGATGAAATGTTTGTGAGGGTTTAGAGGGTGGAAGGTACGTCCACTACTTTATATTTGTTATTTTATGTGACTTGATATTTTTTGGTGAGTTGGGGGTGAACAATCTTAATAATAAATGAAAAATAACTTGTCAGCTATTGGTCAAAGCTCTAATCAATGTCGTGGTAAACTGATGAATCGACAAGAATAACTGAAAGGGTAAATCTTTCATTTCTTTTACAGTGATAATGATTTAAATGATACTTAGTAGAAAAACAAACATAAGATGTGCAAGCAACACTCGTGTCCCGGTGTTATTTCCTGGAAAAATCTTTTTGTAATAAGAGTATCTGTCTATAACATCATAATATTTTCTTTTAATATGATGTCTTCTACTAGTAAATAACACAAACAGAAGCATCCCTAAGGATGTTATTCAGGCAGAAGTGCCCTTCAGTCGGGCATTTCCCGAAATATTTCTTCAAAGAATGAATTTCGGCGTGTTTTTCCTTAAACTCCATCGATATGATTAATTGTCCATTGAAGATTTATGATCAAAACAAACACATCCTGATAGAATTCGATTGACTATTTAGGTCAAATTATGTTCTATGTACTTTAATTTGGGAGATACTCCGTAATTTCGCTTACTGATCCCCACATGATAATATTGTACAGACGCATGCATATCAACCAATCCAAAACTGTGAAGTTTACTAGAATTAACATTAATTTCATTCAGAATAATTGGAAATCAATAGGCTCCGATTAGCTTAAACTAAATTGCATGAAAGATAAAAGCAAATGTTTATTAGTGTAAGCACTCACGCAGAATTCTATCAGCTCATCGTTATGAGTGGCCCCTATGTTTTATTCAACATCCAATAGTTCTGCAGCGTACACAATACGATGTTTTCGAATCTTTCGGTCTGCGCGACGATCCGACTAATCTTCATTGTGAACAACTCAGTTTTATAGCCGGAGCTAGACAATAGTTATACCACAAACTTATGCGTATCTGGATGACATCATCATATTTTATTCATGATTTTAGGGTAGCAATAAAAGTTTAGTAAACATTAAGATTCTGATTCTGCTTTAGCTTTCCTTTGCAATATTTTACATAATGGCCTCTATGCGTACCACAAGTGTCAGAACTAGAAGTCTCGAGTTCAATTCACAGCGGGGACTTAATTACTATCTTCCACAATTTTGTCCGATGGTAGGGCTTGTTTTAAGTCTACCTGGCAGATTAAAACTATTTTATATAAGTATGTAGCCGTAACAACAACAACAATAGCAATATTGTACCATTCTTGTGTTCCGACAGTTAGCGATAAAATAGCCAGTCCTTTGGTAATGGTTCCTTGTAAAATGTTTCCACTTTCGGCAATACTGTAATTCACCATCAAGCGAGATAAAAGCCAAATGCTTCACCGTTATTAGTAAAAAGGTATTTATTACCTTAGGCCAAGAGAGGTTAATATTAAAACGCTTATAAATAAGGATGATGTGAGAAATTAATAACAGCATCAAATACATTGTCTGCATTATTTATTAGTAAAGTTTATATCTTATAATTGTTTAGATTGCACGCTGTGCTAATAAAACTGAAAATAAATAAATAAAACATCACTAACCTCTCTTCTAAGAAGCATTTAAGACACGAATGAATTAAAACGCCTCTGCCAACATAATTAGTTAGAATAAACAATTCTACTGCTGAGACGTAAAATGTTTATTTCCTCGGACGGAGTGGGTCGTCGGCGTTTAATTTGTTCTTCCGTTTGGCAAAGAGTTTCTTGACAAATCCTTGTTTCGAAGACTTCAGTTTATTCATGATCTTACTTTCCGAGTTGCACAATAATGCAAAATTGTAGATGCATTGAGCAGTTTGCTGGTTGCCGTTTTGCTTGCTGATGCTATAATCCTATTTTTTTTAAGTTTGCCGTTGGCCGCAGCTGGCCTTTACAGCGTCAACGGTTTTATAAGGGTGTCGAGAAACTGGAGAAACTAAAGGTTCCTCAAGCCGTAGTAATCGAACATCGAGTTTCTAGAGTTGATGGGGTTACCGTAGGGTTTACGAAGACATGGCTTTGAATTGACGTTTAAAAATACTTATAAAATTTTATTTTGAGTAAAGAAATAGAATTTTGAATTTTGATGATAATGATGTACCACGCTAATGCTTTAATTTCGATGCCCTAACAGGGTATGTAACAGGCCATCATATATCATAAGCGCAATAAATTATTAAATAAATGTATTTAACCACCACGTGATACTTCTAACGTTCCTCAAAATAAATTATTTTCGAGAATTACCGATTATAAAGCTTGATTGCGCAGTTTGGTCAATTGCCCAATGCTGGGTCTTCGAATAAATTACCGAATTAATGTCACTCTGGAGTATGTAAATAGTCAGCAAAATTGACATTGCCTCATGTGTACGTAGTACCGCAGTCTTACGGCGCAAGGTCGTAAGTCGTGAGCAATAAACATGAGCAGTAATGTCCGTCAGCACTTTATCAACGTCTTATCTGAGCCATTTCCATAAAGCAACTGAACGATAAACGGCTGGCGCAAGGACGGAGGCGGTGGACAATACACCATCAACTTGATATCTCATAAACCGTTTTGTTTTTATATTTACTGTTGGCTTTTCATGCCAATAAACTGTATTTATTTATTTAAACATTGTTTGTAATAAGAGCTTCGTTGGCTGAATGGCAAAGTGCTTAAAATTCCTTATCATCAGCTTTGTGTCTCCACTGCTGGGGCACGAGCCTTCCCAATGGATAGGTAGGGAGCACGGGCCATAAACCACCACGCGGGCCCAGTGCGGGTTGGTGGTTGTTAACGACTGCTAATGCAGCGAGACCAACGGCTTTACGTGACTTCCGAAGCGGAGGAGCTCCTGATGGTACATATTTGGTCACCCATCCTATGATCGGTCTTTGCGAAAGTCGCAGACCGGGCGCGGTAACGTCTGCGCCATCGAGCTCCCTAATCTAACAAAATGTGTTGCGTATTTTTCGAGACATATCTAAGGTTTGTGATCACCAACCCGTATTTGGCGATGGTGATTAAGCCAATACATCAGTCGCTACAGCCATCAGTTGTAGCGATGACTTGATTCCAATGATGGCGGCCTTTGCTTATAAGAGAGACAGGATATGGGCTATTACTGTTATAATAGCCTTTTAGGTGATAATTTGATTATAAAAGCTCGATGGTGCTGCGGCATCGTGTACGTTGTTCCGATACCAAGTAACTGTACCTAGACGCAGCAGATGATGCTGGCTAATGATAGTAATAGTTCAACTTCTTATACCTTGACTCGGCATCCCGAAAGTTACTTTGGGGTTAAGACTGCGATCTGAACGCTAAAGACGTAGCGCCATTGATCTTCCCCTAATTTTAGAAATAGTAAAGAGGCTACATTTCTTTGCTATTTATTTCCTCCAAAAGAAACTTCCCGCGTTGCCGACAGGTTCTGTTAGTAAAGCCAGGTCCTTTATATGAGTAAGTGTCCCGTTCGCGGCGAGCGGCGAGCGTCCGTGACAAATGGAAGGACAAATTGAATTAGCTAACTCCAGCATTATGTCCTCTCTTAAGGGAAAATAAATTGAGACGATTGCCCTGAAAGAGGAGCGAGACGATCCCTTTCGAGAGATTTAGGGTTACCGTGTTAGTAAATAGTTATGCTTATTTTTCTTTTAGCTCCTTTGGCTTAAGGCGAAGGGTAAGGCACACTAGCGCCGCTAATGGATTTAATTTGATAACTGCTAAACTGGATTTTTTTTCAAACATTGCGGACCTTCCGCTACTAGACAAACATCTATTATTTAATAATTGTGCACTACTTTTAGGTTTGTTTTTGTATTCACTCGCTAACATCAAAAGTGGCCATTGTTTGTGAATAAATGTGATAGCCCGATTTGTGAATAAACCACGCAACAAAAAGTAGTGCACAATTATTAAATAAATACTATGGATGCTTTCCTGTTGTCGGACGGTACGCAATGTTTAAAAAAAGATCCGGTCCGTTAGTAATTGTCAAATTATCAATTGGTGGCGCGGCGCTAATGTGCCTTACTTATTAGTGTTGATTTTGCACGAAGCGGATGGAGTCACGATAGTTTCATGCATGAAGTGCGTGAAGGGCCTGTAAATGGCTTTCCGTAGCTGTTAAATCTTAATAATAATTTTGTAAAGTTAATAACCAAGCATTTCAAAACCTACATAAAATAATTATATTAAAACGCCTTACTCTTTTAAATAGCCAAGTCATAGCGCATACACCAATTGTCAATAATCTGATTAAGGCGAAAAAACGAAACTCTTGACGTCTAGTACTTTTGACTGACAAGTTCTTTGAGTTTTTTAAACATGAGAATACTCGTACAATCTGCTAATATTCCCGAAAACAAAACACCATAAAACATTGCTGTAAATGAAAATTATTAACTACATCTACGTTCATAGAAAAATTGGCCATATCCTTTAAGTTCCGTAGACGTTGTAGTTCGTTTAAAAAATGTTGATCGTGTGATCAATCTAACAGTTTTTGACGTCAAGACTACTATACTAATTAATAGCTAACCCGTCCAATATTTTTACGTTTGTTTGTGTTTTTTTTTTGTTTTTTATATATATATTTTTATAGCCTATGTCACTCTCCCAGTCAAAACAAATCTAACGACACCTCATATGTTAAAATCCACCATGCCGTTTGGGCTGTAGGGCGTGCCAAAGAAACAGACATACATACACATGCATACATACATACATACATATACTCGAAAAACATAACCCTCCTTCTGACGCAGTCGGGTAAAAATAAATATAAATTATTCGGTCACTCGTCTCAAAACCCAGAGGTCCCGGGTTCGATACCCAACGGCAGCGGGGGCATGTGGGTCTCTATCGGATCGCCTAATTTTTGTACGCCTAATTTGCAATGGCACCCAAACGAAAAGCCTAAATTTTTTTCGCCTAATTTCACTCTTCAGAATCGTGTTTGCCCTAATTTCACTTCGCCTAACTTTTTATCGCCACATTGTCATTTACCAAATGCGTCATTTGGCAGAACAATTCGTAATTCCTAAAGTTTACAATTCCTAAATATTAATTCGCACAAAATTAAAAATAAAACATGCAACATGCATGCAGACATGCAGCATAACATGCAGCATGCATGCAGACATGCAGCATGCAAGCAGAAACAGCATGCGTGCAGCATGCATACAGATATGCAGCATGCATAGTTTCCGTCACGGCTTCGGCGCTGCGGGGCTCCGGCGGTCCCACGCGAGCTTTTCGTCGCAGATGGTTTTCGCTCACCACCGAGGCTTCGGCTTGCTGGCCGGCTTCGCCGGCCAGCCTCAGCCCCGGCGGCGTGCTCAACCCACCTGCTCCTTAGCTCGCGGGCCACCTCGCTCCTCCGCGCCTACGCGCTTTTATATTGCACTCTAGCGTAGGGCAGACAAGACTACGTGGAGTCGGGTTTGCAGCGATTCGCTTCTGTCAATTTATTTTCTCAATAAAATTTTATGCTTTTATTCCAATACATTATTGGCACATTTCATTTTAGATATGCTAAAATTAGAGCTTTTATAAATTTAGCGAAATAATCGTTATGCCAAAATAAAGTTATGCCAATATAAAGTTATGCCAATATAGTTTAGGCTATTTTACATTAGACATTCTAAAATTAGGCCTTTCAATTCTTAGGCCAAACTATAGTGGTGGCAAAACAATTTTTAGGCGAAACAATAATTGTACGTTTTAAGTTTAGGCCAAAACGGTTTGGCCAAACCATATTAGGACAAACAATTTTAGGCGAACCGAAGGGCACCCGGGGCATGTTTGTGTACTCGGTTTGGTTGGTGGTAGGACTTGTTCGTCCGCCTGGCTAGCTACCACCATCATCTAAATATGTCGCCATAACATCAATGTTTGTAGCATTGTTGTGTTCCGGCAGCTAGAGATAAGATAGCCAGTGCCTCACTAGTTGAGGATTCCGGGTGAAGTCCGCTTCCACCTTCAGCCTCATCAGGTGAGAGAAAGGCCAAGTTACCTGTAAGATATATTTTTAAAAAAAACGTGAACGTTGAACTACAAGTAAACTGGTGGGTTACTCTTGAAACACAATTGCAATAATCAATTTCCAATCCCAAATCTAAAAAATTCAAATGGCACTCTTAAAAGCGATAATAGCGCCACATTGCAATTAAATTGCGTGGAAATTGAGTGAACAATTATTATTATCGAGATGGGGCGTTCTGAAATTGCGAAACTTATCCCAATATCGATACATATTAATCGCATTGGAATTGTATTGAGATTGAGTTTGCGTCAAGAGTAGCCTACCTGGTCTTTAAAACCATGGTGTATAAACTGTTTCTGCAGGAATCAACACCCACGTAAGAGATTCCCATCATCTTTTCTTCTGTTATGTAAGTATGTTTATGTAGTCTATATTTATTTAAGATTTTTATTTTATAGTATGTATATTAGCCAGCCGCTGGATGCGAGCAGCACAAAACCGGTCGTTGTGGAGATCCTTGGGGGAGGCCTTTGTCCAGCAGTGGACGTCCTTTGGCTGAGATGATGATGATGTATGTATATTATATTATTATCATTTAATTTAACAAACTTAATATGTATATTTCAGTTCTTATAAATTTATGTAGTACTAGCGACCCGCCCCCGGCTTCGCACGGTTGCAATGCTGATATTATCAGTGTTGCACTACTATATGCATGTATTATACATATAAACCTTCCTCTTGAATCACTCTATCTATTAAAAAAAATCGCATCAAAATCCGTTGCGTAGTTTTAAAGATCTAAGCACACAAAGGGACATAGGGACAGAGAAAGCGACTTTGTTTTATACTATGTAGTGATATGTTTTATTTACGTTCTTTGTCGCACCGCTTACCAATTTTTCTGTGTAGCCTTTAGGTCGACTGGTAGAGAATGCCATTTGGCATTAAGTCCGCCTTTTGTTCTTTATTTTATTTTATTGTGCAATAAAATAATAATAATAATAATAATAATAATGTTGCAGTCTCATAATTTTCTGTTCATTTTCAAAAATTGTATACGAATAATTTCACAAAAGCCGAAAAAAGGTTGCGAGGAACAATAGTGAGTTGCACCGGCCCTTAATGAGCGTTGTTTGTGTTCGATCATTCCATCTGGGCGGAGCTTGTGAACACCACCATCAATCAATACGCGGTTAATGACGAAGCTGACTTGCAGCCACAATAACAGGAAGTTTGGGGGTGGAGGAAAACATGGACCGTGATTGATCAAGCCACAAGGAAATGGAAACGTATAGACTGTTCCACTGCTTGGCGAAGGCCAATCCTCACCATCTCAGGGGCAGATTTAAAGATATTAATATAATGACAATTGCATCACAATATATTTACGAGAATCTGATGTATGTTTATAAAAATATTGAAACTTTTTCTAAAAACAGTGATATTCACAATCATCATCGTCATCATCATCTCAGCCAAAAAGACGTCCACTGCTGAACAAAGGCCTCCCTCAAGGATATATAAATCATTTTGAGGGGAATTTGCCATAATCGCCACGCTTGGCAGGCGGGTTGGCGATCGCAGTAAGGTGAGAATAATCACAGAGAGACGCTGCTGCCCATCCTCTAGAATGGTCCCGTAGTCGCCTTCTACGACACCCACGGGAAGAGATGGGGTGGTGCAATTCTTTAACCCCGGCACCACATGGGGGGATATTCACAATATTCATATTCAATTCAACAACACTAGAAATAAATACAAACTAACAGTATAAGGATAGATTTATTTGGCTTTTGGATTTATTTAATTTATAGTAAAAGTTGTCATGGATGATTAGTACTAACGTTTGGAATAGGTTTCAATTATGCACATTGGGTTTCATATTTTTGGGCCAATCAGTTGCATTGTCCTTTTCCACACTTTTTTCACCTCTCTAGGCGAGGTTTTTCGAATAATGCAAAAACACGTCATTCTTTATTTCTAATGAAATATCTTTAGATTGATTAAATTATTCATTTTTATAATTATTACTTTAAAAATAACGATTTCCTCAGAAAAACCTTCTTCCCTTTTTTACTCTTTAAAAAAATTCCCGAGACGTCATTCTTAATTTCTTTTCAAAAAGCCAAGTACCAATTTGTGTCATTCAGTCATGTATTTTACTTCAAAACTGACGGACTTCCATAGAAACTTTCCACTCTATTTGACCCCCTTAGATTTCCGTAAAATCCTTTCTCAATTTTCATCATATTTGCTTCAGTAGTTTCGGCTCGGCGATAATGAATCAGTCAGTCAGGACAAGTCATTAGATAAAGAAAACAAAAACATGATGTGTATCACAGCAATGTGTCCAAAGCTACAGCCGCAAGCTTACGGGACCCTTTACCCAATCAGACCGCGATGGTTATCGAAACAGCCCTTTAGGGTGCCCGGTTTGCAATAACTTGTTACCAAGTGTCAAGTGCCCCGCTAAGGTGCGCGGTTGCAGTGGGCGCGCTCTTTACAAATAACTACAGTGCGAGATCGCGGTCAAATAAGTACTTGCCTATAAAGAATTAAAAAAAAAAAACTTTTTGTAATTCTCAATTATTTATTTCTAAGAATTCACAAAGATAAAGTGTTACATCAGTAAAGTACTTACAGTTCACCGCCAAGGTATTTCAAAATTGAAGTAATATTTTTACATACCACTCGTATAAAATCTAAGAAATTACATTTAAAATATAGACAAAAAGGATTACTTATATTCATAATCATTTATTTGCATATCACATCACATGCACTCATATAGATATTCTAAAAAAATTATAGGTACCATATAACGTACAGTACACAAAGTACATACTACTTACTACACTTCAAGATGTTTCAAAATAACAATTTTTACTTCTCTATAAACTAATTTGTATTTTTACTAAATAAAAAAAAATTAAAGGCCTACCCGATCCAGCCAGGAATCGAACCTGGGTCGCCCGCGACCCGGGCGGCTGTACTGACCGTATTTTTTACTGTTATGCTAACCTGCGTGCGACATCGCATCTCCAATTCCAATTTTGTTATTAATTTATTCTTGACTTTCATGAGGTTTGATTACAATACGTTTCTTAAAAACCAAATCAAACAGTTTTGAACGTGACACGATACCAACAGAGATATTGGGTCGCAAAAGCGCGAAAGCTTCTTGTATTTTTAAATTAAAATCCCTGTTGTTTGCGTTGTACAACCGAAGCGCCCTAGTTCCTGCCGAACGGCTGAAAACACTGCAAAACGCTGTCAATTCGCAATGGAACAGCGCCCCACTTACGCTCGGAGCGACCGGGGCTGGACACAGGGCACGCGCGCCGGAGGCCTTTCCAGATTTCTTTTATTCCTTAGGCTTAGCACTAGGCTTCATCTCATCTGGGTGCCTCTTGTGAGTTTTGTTTAGGTACTATCCGTATTCATAGATTACGTTTACGAAAACGAAAATTAGTATGGCATTGAAGCAGCGCCTCTAGGCGACATACCAGAGGAGTTAACATTTTGCCATACAAATTCTCGTTTTCGTTAACGTGATCGAATGGCGAATGAAACTCGCACTAGGCGTCCTGATGTTATCTTATCTTATCTTAGTGGGGCCTGCCGAGGTATCTTTTGTGCAACTCCATCTTTTCACTCTTCTTCCTCTGTAAAGATAGATGCCATAAGTTTGGCAACGTCTAGAGTCTGAAGTCCTCCGGTTTCGGATAGGCCGACCCCAGGAGTTCTATTCTTTTCCTAGCCAGAGAGTCGCAGTCACACAGTAGGTGTTGCATCGACGTTTCCTCTCCACATGCCCTGCACAAGCTATTTGTTAATAGATGCATTCTGTGAAGCATTTGTTTTGTGGCATAGTGCCCTGTCAAGGCACCGATGGACGATGGTTAGTCGGGCCTGCCTTCTACTGCCTCCGCATATGAACTTACTCCGTCCTAAGGCGTTTTCGCCTAGAAATGATTTGGAGTGTTTCATACCAGGCTGCCACACAAGGCTGTAGATGGAAGCGCACTTCACCCGGAATCCTCAACTAGTGAGACCTCACCTCACTGGCTATCTTATCTCTAGCTGCCGGAACAACAAAGCTACATACATTGATGTTATGGCGACATATTTAGATAAAATGGTGGTAGCCGGAAATAGGGCTGGCTACTTGAAACTAGCCCTACCACTAAACAAGCTGAGTGGGACCTCTGGAACCTCTAGACCACAGAGCGAATAAATTGTAAGTGCGTATATTAACAATAAATAAATATGACTGACGCCTATAACAGTAGAAAGTTTGCAACCAAAATAGCACTCGGAATAAAACTGAAACAAAATACCAGTGCCAGCCAGCCTTCTGCCTCCCATGGCCGTATGCTCCCAATAGCCGGTCACTCCCGCAGCAGCCGCAGCCGACAATGAGGACAAAGGCTAGTGTGGCTCTTTGTAACAGCCATTTCACATTTCAGAATTCCATACAAACTTCAGTTCTAATTCTTTCAAACCGTTAAGCCTGATTGTAATCAAACTCTCAATCATCATCAATATCATCTCAGCCAATAGACGTCCACTGCTGGACAAAGGATCTCCACTACGACTGACTGACAATTGACGGGTTAGTAAACAGAAATCATTAAAAAACTATTTGATTGGAAAACTGACTTTATACGATGTACGGTTTACTGTACATATTTATTATACTTTTGCTGACAGCACAAACGTCACGCGCACGCGTCATTGACCCGTGGCAACATAGAGTATCATATTAATTATTAGAATAAATTACTTATTTTAAAACCAGTGCAATTTACAACGCCCACCAACTCGGTTTAACATTAGAGAAAAGAATCGTCTATTTTTAACTTACTTGTAACCTTTACGTAAATACATTTCTACTCTCATCTATGGTGATCTTATCATCCTGCACTCCAGATAACTATCTACTACATCTCAACAGTGTAATCATACATACGATATAAAGGCCATGAAACATTTCAAATCGCTTAAAATCAGAAAAACTAACGTTTTTTCAAAGTTTTGACACAACAGATGACAGTCAACAAAACGGTCGATGGTAGTTATGTGCGTACACACCTACCTACATGAAATATAAAATTAAATAATAATTATCTAATTAATCACCTACCTACATGTTATGCAATAAATTAAATATGTTTTGACAGACTTAAAATAATTACTAATTACAGAACAATACTTAAAACAAAAAAAAGAAACATAACTTAACTGAACTTAAAAAACAAAAAATTGTATTCAATTTCAAACTGTCAACATCTTTGCACGGTGGTCTAATGAATAATAAACCAATCAACGAGTCCCGTCTTACGAAAATTTTATGAAATGTTTAATGACGAATCTGTTTAATTAATTTTATTATCAAGTTTCAAATGTTTTTCCTTTCATGTAAATATTTCAGCATTTCATCTCGCAACTTCTCCGGCCCGGGAATATGTACGGTCTAATTACCGCACATGTTACCGCGTCAGCGAATACCTAATAAATACCTTTTATTGTACAATTAGCTGATTCAATTAGGTATAATTTTAATTACCTTTATTGCATTCATACCGTAACAAGTGTACCGTTAACTGTGTATCAAGTTTAAGCAAATAAATATTTTATAATCATCAAGGATATAAATGAAACAACTTTTACGGATCTACTCGCGTTTATTTTACTTTACACATTATTTAATGTTTATCCTGACGTTTCGAATCCTTTGCAGGGTCCGTGGTCACAGGGAGACTGAGGTGTTGGTCATCTCATAATTAGTTAGTAGCTTGTATACCCTCATTTAAATTTAATCGGGTGCGTTCCGTTTTACGCAGAAAGAGCTTACAGTATCTTTTGGTCTGGCAGTATGGTGTTGGATCAAGGATTTATCATTTATCAAGATTCATAGCAAGAGTTTCATACGACATCATCAAGGATCGTACGAAACAATCTTAGTATATCCCTTAAGCATAGTTTCATTAAAATCGGCTTATTAGTTTGAATGAATGTAAGCTTGCATGAGATCGGAAGTGTAAAATGTCTCTTATCAAACAGGAACTGGATCGATAGGCTTCGCAGCTCTTTGAGGAAAGACTGCGTTTTAATTATACTCCTTGAAGACGGTCGCTGACTGGAGATTGATTTATGTGGCTGTACGCGAGACTTTTTTTGTATTGTTTGAGTTAGTATGTTAGTATATATCGATGGCATAGAGCACACATGCTCTAATTACAAAAAGTTGATTTTCCAGGAGAGCATTTTAAAGTTGAAGCATGATAATACGAAAACAGTCTATGGTAATATGGAATTCAAATTACGTTTATTCATAAGACTTATTCTTTGGTTCTACAAATAAGTAAATTTCATAACGAAATTACGTCAAATTGATAACAAAATCAGCTGAATTCCTAGCTGACCACTTAGTACATTTGAACCCTCAAATTCAGTACATTTGAACCCTCAAATTTAGTAATTTGAACGCTCGAATGCAGTAAGTGGGGCGGGGTTAGTATTTTTGGACAACCGAAGCTCACTTGATACACCCGTGACACTGGGTTTTTGATAGAAAGAGATGGAATATCGACACGTGGGTAAGTGCAAACGGTTTTCAGTCAAAAAGTAAAAATCGCAATTTTTGTAATTAGTACATATGTGCTATACTGGAAATGTATTAAATGAAATATTGTATGATTTAGTAACGACATAATACTTTTTTTTGTAAACTGAAGAAAACCCTTTCAGGACGTCTATTTTTTAGCTGTGGAGAAGAATGGGTGCAAGAAATTATAAAATATTAAAGCTGTGGAGTTTAAATAGACGTCCAGAAAGGGTTTTCTTCAGTTTTTTTCTTAAAAAAAATTTGACTTTGACTTTGGAAAACGAGCGTAGGTACGGCCCGTATAAGGCCCGCCCACGACTGAATTTTTGTCGGACCGATAATCGGACCGATTTTTTCGCCGACGTTTTAGTACCGACTATACTCGTATGTAGGACGTGTGCGTAGCAACATAGAATTCCATACGTTTAATACGAATCGGTCACCGATTATCGGACGTGGGCGGGGGCTTTATGGAAAGCTTTTGCAGCCCACCTCACGCCTCACGTCATTTGGAGAGTCTGGAAGCTAGCTACTTAGTCGTAAGCTAGTTTCTGTGTTCTGGGAGCCGAGTTTGGCAAATTCGGCAAGCGTGTTGCTAATCGTGTTAGTGAATACAGACACAATAGAATTTTAATTGTTCGGCGGCGCTGATCAGCACCCATCCAATTTTTTTTTAAATATTTATGGGTAAGCACAGTGCCTTGATCTCACCTGATGTTAAGTGATGATAAGGCCAATGGTGGAAGCGCACTTCACCCGGGATCCTCAACTAGCGAGGCACTGGCTATCTTATCTCTAGCTGCCGGAACACAACAATGCTACAAACATTGATGCTATGGCGACAATGGTGGTAGCTAGCCAGGTGGACAAACAAGTCCTACCACCAACCAAACCGAGTACACAAAGATGTGCTGCTGGGAATCGAACCCGGGATCTCTAGGTCTAAACCGGTGGTCTTAACCACTAGACCACAGAGGCGGTTATTGTAGCGGTGACTTGATTTCAGTGATGTCTTTACCCAGCTGTGGGACAGTATATCAGCCCACGCCATTGGAACCTGATATGTAAGAGTCAGTTATAAAGTACAAAGCAATGTTTGCAAAAGCTAGACACACACGCTCTCACATTTCTGGCACAAAAAAGCTCTGTCTACATTTAACACAGATACTATATTATAAAAATCGAATAGTACTCTTTCGGAATAAGCCATTGAACTTTTCAACAAGCTTCAGGAAGCAAGACGAGAAAGTTGTCGGAATAAAAGTCTTGTTGTCGAGAAAAGTGTGCGAGTTCGCTAGTTGGCGGAACGCGGCTCCGGACTCTCAGGAGCTAGTTATGGAAGTCTGCAGGCTAACGCGAAGGACTCTTTTCAAAGATCATATATCTATATAGGTAATAGGTGAAGTAAGAATCTTTGTACAACTTTTGAAGCATATTGCGCGCACGGAGCGGAGGAGTGTCAGATTTGACATAAGCAGTTATTGTGGAGATGGAGTGCGAGTAGAGAGGAAAGATAAAATTAATGAAGCATATGTGTTACATTACGTCTGTATCTAGAGTAAATATTACTTTTTATTTTTAAGTGCTAATTGCTGCACTGGAAAGTAAAATTTACTATAGCGTTGTGTTATCAAATTTTCATCTGAAAAGATGAATCTGCATAGCCATCGGTTGCAACAACCTTTGGATAGATGGCACTGTGCCGCAATAAGCACTCAAAAATTTAAAAGCAGTGACAAAATTCAGCGCTTACGTCAGCCTTGCCGGTAGCATAGCGGTCAGTGCAGCCGCCCGGATTGCGGAAGACCCAGGTTCGATTCCTGGCTGGGTCGGGTGAGCGTTTAATTTTTTCACTGTATTTTATAAAATATTTTATAAATATTTATATCTATACTATTAATAAAGAGGTAATATTTGTGACTTTGTTTGTAAATCGGGGCTAATCTCTGGAACTACTGCAATTCTTTTATCGATAGAATACTACTTATCTTGCGAGTGTTTTTTATTTTGGTAAAAAATGAGTTTTGTTTTTAAAATCTTAAATCCACTCGAACGAAGTCGTGGGTAAAGTGCTAGTTGTATAATATAAACATTGTATATTTTGTGTATTACCTACGGACGATTTTCGACCAACAATGGGCCATAGAAGAGATATACCGGGCGACCACTAGTTTCAATAAATAATTATCTATCTATACAAAACATATGTAAGTGTGGCTGGACGACATCAAAAAGTGGACTGGAGTTATCGCCAATTAAAACAAGCTATATGGGATCGAAGAAAATGTTGTATACTGATCTCCAAACTTCAGTATGAAGATGGCACTAGTATAAAAGAAAGTCCCCGGCAAGCTTAATATCGAAAAAAAAACCAACCAGTTGCTAATTGCACAATGGCAACGCGACTGCTACAAGTTGCAGTTGCTACAATCGGTTTATTTTAGAGCGCGAAAGTTTTAAAATATATTTTAAAATTTCATGGACCCAATGGGAATTGAAGAACAATAGAGTCATGGACCTTTGGGAATAAGCTGCGCCGTCATGCCAAAGAGTCATGAACTTTTAGTTCATCAATTGCTCGCTCGTGGCGCTATCGTAGCGTTCTACGTTCTGCAGGCTTATTACCAATCTTTAAGTGACAGTCGCAAGCGCTCTGAGCCTGAGCTGTCCTTATTTTGTGGCTTAACATCAAGCTCTCCGTATGCCTCCTATAGCTTAGTGATGTAAAAACAGCTTACAAAAACACAAATGTTGAAAAAATTTCCATGAGCAGAATTTGAACCTGCACCCTTCTGACATTCCGGGTCAGGTGCTCCTCCAATTGAGCTATCGTGGTTCTAACCAGCCCGCCGAAATTATTCAACACTTTTTAATTTGAAAGCCAAAGGCGCCCATTCAATGTCAACAACTGCCGTCACTAACATCCGATCATAATATTTTTACAAATATTAAAATTGTTCGCAACAAAATTTGCGTTAAAAAAGAAATATTTGAACATTTGTAAAAACAGCTTTTCATCCCGTTTAAATGTATTTTTCCAACCGAATCTCTTTGCTACCTAATCAATAACGCAGGTGGTAGTTCCGACAAATGTTTGTCGCCCCGCAGCCGACGCGGCGACGTCGCGACAAAAGGTTGACGGTAATCAGCTCCGAAGTGAGTCAGCGCCGCGGAACAACTTCGCAGATTGTTGCCGAAGGTACGCCGCGGCCGCAGTCACATCGACGTGTAACGTGCCAAATGTTTTACTAGACAATTACAGGGTGCATGCTGGCGGCATACGAGAAGAGTTAACATTTTGCCATACAAATTTTCGTTTGTGTAAACGTAATCGAATGAATACGGATAGTAAACCAAACTCATACTAGGCACGCAGAAGCGATTGTAAAATTACTGTTTAATACAAAGTTACACAATTCCTGAGCTGTGGGAAGGCTTGATCACAATGTGTGAGCATGTGTACACACGCGCGCACTTCAGACCGTCTCAAACTGTCAAAGTTCCTCAATAGACTTTGAACTTTATATCTATGATTTTAAAGTTGAACATTTGTTGAAAGAAAACTGTCAGTTTTGGAAAGTTTGATGTGCATAGGCGTCTGTACATAGATAGTCTAATACCTTTAAACTAGCAATTCTTGTATCTCTCATCATCTCAGCCAAAAACACGTCCACTGCTGGACAAAGGCCTCCCTCAAGGATATAAATCAATTTGAGGGGAATTTGCCATAATCGCCACGCTTGGCAGGCGGCTTGGCGATCGCAGTAACGTGAGAATAATCACAGAGAGACGCTGCTGCCCATCCTCTGGAATGGTCCCATAGTCGCCTTCTACGACACCCACGGGAAGAGATGGGGTGGTGCAATTCTTTACCCCCGGCACCACACGGGGTTAATTCTTGTATACCTATATGTATAGTATATAAAATCTGAATCTCGGAAACGGCTCTAACGATTTTTATGAAATTTAGTATGCAGGTGGTTTCGGGGGCGATAAATCGATCTAACTAGGTTTCATTTTTAGAAAACATCATAAAAAATAACGAGCAGATAGGATAGATAAGATAAGATAATAATTTATTTGTCCAAAAACATGGTAATTTACGGGTGGTATAGAATTTACAATGCGCACATGTTTGCGCGCATTATGAAACAGTACGCAAATGTTAATCAAAGCAAAGGTCGGTCATCCAAGCAATTATTATTGACTTAATTATTTGAATTGAATTGATACCTATACTAATTAATTTATATGCGTTAAACCCTGATAAATTCTTTGTTTGAGTAGTATTTAAGTATTACCTGTGTATGCGATGCGTCCGGTGTGACTGGCGCCCGCTATCCAAACCACATGATGTGATCCAAACTTTGCTAAAAGGGGAAGTGCCTTCTCTGGACTCGTCTATTTTTTGAACTTTTTGTCAGTCGTTTGATTTGTTAACAAAACTTCTTTATCTCCGCGACGGATGTCGAAACAATGTTGTGCGTGTTTTGGCGGGAGCGTTGGTTTTCAGTTTGTTCGCGGCGGGAAAGTTGCCTTGCTTTTGTACTGCAGAAGTTTTAAAGTGGAGGGAATACTTCTGATGTTTAAAGCAGTTTAGACTGACAAATTGTTATCTTGTTTTTATGCAATTTTTTTTTCTTTTCTTAGTCTTCTCATTAATAGTTGCATCATCACCTGCATCAGATTAAGGAAGTTTTATTTTCATCAACCTTATAGTATTGCCCTTTAGTATATAGGTATACCATTTTTCACAGCCACAGTCCTGACGTATCGTGTACCAGTGAGATGCTACCTATTTTGTCGCCCATCCATGTCCTGACCTCGCCTAAAGAAGCTTAACATTCGCAATCGTCGCAAGCAAAGCACGGCCGCTGTGCCGCCATTTCTCATCTTCACCGCAGTTACTGTCCCTGCACCCGACGTGTGGTGACGTATCGTGTCGACGTGACGTTCGCGTCTCAGCTAATTACCCCGCTCTGCAATGAGTTAGCCATTAGCCCCGTTCGACGAAGCTCGTTCGTTCGAGCTGGGTCACGTAACACTCCACATGACAGTTTAATTCGTGTATAGCCGAAGATTCGAATCTATACATGTTTAGGAAGAGATTAAAGACCAACAGGGTGCCTAGTGTGAGTTTTGTTAATTATCCGTATGCATTCGAATACGTTTACGAAAACGACAATGTGTATGGCAAAAAGTTAGCTCTTCTCATATGTCGCCAGGAGGCGCTGCTTCAACGCCATACTAATGTGATCGAAAGTCAAATGAAACTCGCACTAGGCAGGCACCCTGGTGGGCTTTTTAAATGAAGTTATGTTGTCGTGGTTTCGGGTAGAGCGGCAATCTAAGAAATATAATTTTATTATTTTATTATTTTTTTATTTTTCAATGTTAATTTTTTTTAAATTAAATTTTAAATGTTAATAATTTAATTAAGAGTGTGCCGTCCGTAAGGGACAAGTGTCATATATATTTTTTTTTAAATGTTTTCGTCCGTATTTATTTGATATCGCGCGGCCACACAATTTTGTATGGGGAATTCAACATGTTATTTGAAAAAGAATAATTTAAATAACCGCTCGATAAATCGAAAATGTGAGACGGACGATTTGTAGTTTAGCCATTGGTGATCGTTTAGACAAAATCAAAAGTACAATAATTTAGATTAACTATAAGAAATCCAACTAAACGCCGCCACTCGTTTTTATGATTTTTGCTCAACTTTAAATGATATTGTAGAAAAAACTATAGAGTGTTATGAATTTATGGATCGGACTAATTGTAAAGAAGTTACCTTTGATATACTCGTATACTGACAAAATATATATTTAGTTTATGTAGTACGATAGTATTTTCAATTATATCAACTTAACCGTGACTGCACTTTGGCATTTTTTGCTCTGCGCACCCCTAATGCACCTTATCAAATTCAATGGGATCCCGATTTATGTCTAATTTGTTATCTTATCAAAAAAAACACAAATGTTGAAAAAATTTGCACGAGCAGGATTTGAACCTGCACCCTTCTGACATACCGGGTCAGGTGCTCTTCCAATTGAGCTATCGTGGTTAGATCCAATTGAGCTATCGTGGTTAGATCCAATTGAGCTATCGTGGTTAGATCCAATTGAGCTCCAATCACCTGACCCGGTATGTCAGAAGGGTGCAGGTTCAAATCCTGCTCGTGGAATTTTTTTCAACGTTTGTGTTTTTGTAATTTGTTCGCAACAAAATTTGCGTTAAAATTATTAGAACATTTTTTTATCTTATTATAGTTGTGTGATTGCAGCATAATATGGGTTCCTATTACATAAAATAAATTTGATTTGATCTTATAACCGCCTCTGTGGCCTAGTGGTTAAGACCACCGGTTTAGACCCAAATGTTCTGGGTTTGATTCCCAGTGGTGCGGCGTATATACACAAACATGTGTGTTATGGTTAGGGTTTAGTTGATGGTGGGGCTTGTTTGTAGCATTGTTGCGTTCCGGCAGCTAGAGATAGCCAGTGCCTCACTTGTTGAGGATCCCGGGTGAAGTGCACTTCCATCATTGGCCTTATCATCACTTGACATCAGGTGAGAACAAGGCACTGTGCTTACTCGTAAAGTATAAAAAAAAAATATTTTTTTAATTATAAAGAAGAAGTAGGTATTTAAAAACACATTTCAAATAATTCAAAGTAAATATTACACGTAATTATGTACGAGTATGTATTTCCTATTATAATACTCCATCGTCGGTATTCCCAACTTATCAAAACTCCACAAACCATACGAGATTCCGCCTTATCGTTCAAACCTTTCCGGTGTGACTAAGGACGCGTGCTTACCGTTGTTGGTATATTATAAAAAACCTCAAAGCTTGCCCACACTACAAAATAAAAAGATTCCAGAAGGAAAGCTTCATACTACCGCGCTCGAGCAACGCACACATCGAGCGTCTCACAGACACGGACTCTAGCAATAGCTCTGCGCTCGAGATGGTCCGAGATTCCGTGTGCGTGAGGGTTTTATGTGTGCGTGCTCGACCACCACCCCCGCCCGATCCTCTAAATGTCACTACACATTTACAGAATACACTAAACATGCACACTAGCTTAGGTCCAAGACACCGTACTCGTAGAACAAGGGTACGAAGAACCAGTTCACACGCGCTCTATACCAGGTACAGACATGTACCTGGGCGCTTCTCTCCTCCTCCACGGCCCGGTCTACCCAAGCCGAGGTCTGAGCCTTTAGAGACGCCCTCGGGTGGTTCCGCCCCCCGATCCGATCCGAACCCTTCGGAGAATCTAGTAAGGCACGGGGACGCGCACTAGTGCGCGATGCTGTTCCCTCTAAATCTCCGAAGGTGATTCGTTTTACACGGCTTGAGGGACCCTTTACGTTCCTCGCCGCTCCCAAAAAGCCCGGTGAAGCTGAAAATGCCGTCTGAGGCAATCAGCAAACTCTCAAAAAAAAAAAATCGGCCACGTTAGTATGAAGCTAGCTTTCTGCAATCTCCTTATTTATTGCCCAGACGGACAGATGGCGTCTGCAGTGAATAAACACAGATGTCCATCAGCCAGGTAGACTGTTTGCTTATTTGGCTGCCACGGATAGACATTGAAGGCCAAACGGTTTCCGGTTGAATGTGGAATTAATCAAACACTTTCGTGATTTTTTCTGACTATTTTTGATGTATGTTGAAGCCCAACCTTTTTCTAATATACCTCAATAAAAGTTAGAGAGTTAGAGATAAGATATCCAGTTCCTCAGTGATTGAAGACTCCGGGTGAAGTGCGACTCCACCTTCGTCTTTATCATCTTTAACCTCGCCGACCAAACAGACTCGTATGAACGGAAAACGAAAAAGCTGAAATATTTTCTCAGCACACATATTCCCTGCTTCCTACAACATGGGGTTCTTTTAATTTGTTAGCAACAATATTTGCCTAAAATTATATGTAAATAATCAAAATAATGACACGAGTCAACGATACGTACAAATGACATTATTATTATTATAAAATGTTCAAATAATTTTTAACGCAAATTGTGTTGAGAACAAATTACAAAAATTGTAAATGACATATTGTCAATCTCAAACAATAATCATTCTATTTAATTTTCTATTAGCGTTTTGCTACTTGTCTAGAGGGCAGGTGAGTTAAAATCCAATTCCTTACCCGTAGAGAAAGAAAAATCATTCCAACACTCGATTCAAAAGTAACCTTACGTCGGTACTTAATTCAGCAAATTAACATGATTATCTCTGATCTAACCGGTACATCCCGTTTTGTATTCTCGAAGCCCCATCTCGCTAATCCTACGTGTTTTAACTTTGAATCAGCTGTATCGAGAGCCGTAGTCGTCAAGCTCCCGCCCGCGCCGCGTTTATACAAAGTATGCAATAAAAGAATGCATAGACTAGAGGCCCTACCAATCTTACCATGGACCTTTTCAGCAGTATTACTGCAATGTTATTGCAGTTGTGTGCACGAGACGCGTGTGTTTAAGCCGCCACACATACCTCGTTTCCACAACCACAACGACACTGCTACAATTATACTGCTATGATAGCTCATAGGGCGGCGAGAAACTTAAAGATTAATCAAGCCGTGTGAAACGAAGAACCGTCAGAGGTTTTTTAGAGCGAAAGGTATCGCGCACTAGTGCGTGTCCCCGTGCCCTACTAGATTCTCTGAGGGGTTCGAATCGGATCGTAAGCCACCGGATTGGGACTTCAGGGTTACACCTGATTCCCCCCGTTCTTGATTTCCCTCGATTTTTTTATGACAGTACTACGATCATTTCATTTGATAAAACGCGATTCTTCGGCGGATGGATCGCGGAGGGAATCACCCGGAATGCTCGCCTATAGCTAAAAATGCTTATAGCACTACGATTTTTAACAATATACATAGTATCGCGTATGTTTTACAATATCGTTCGCTGATATTGTTTGCGAAAAACATACTGCATTAGTTACCATTGCGTAGTAGCCTTACCCAGTGGAACCAGCTCTCAGCGGCTGTATTTCCGGACCATTACGACTTAGGGATCTTCAAGAAACGAGCATATTCTTTCCTTAAAGACCGGCAACGCATCTGCGATTCCTCTGGTCTTGCGGTTGTCCATGGGCGGCGGTGATTGCTTCCCATCAGTTGACCCGCCTGCTCGTTTGCCTCCTTCTAATATAAAAATATTAAAAAAATATACAGAATCACTTTTTTATCACCGTCCAAACCTTCTAAGATATCTCCCGTGATACGAACAACGCTTACTATTGGACCAACTCCCTAAGTCGAAAATAATATTCAGCTGTTCCATACAAAACATCAATATTCATTCGACAAAAATGTACCTACATTAGACAACATTTTTTTAATTCTATTTATCCCAATACGTAATGAAAACTTTTTGCTGTTTCAACTCAACTTTTAATAATTAAACTTATTCTTAGTTAAAATGTACTTACCCTTAAGATTTTTCAACTTGTGAATTACTTAAATAAAATTATTTCTCGAAAATTAGGCTTTACCGAACCATATTTGTATTATTTATTTTGTCCAAATAGGCACTAGAATCGTTGGTTTCAATCTGTCGGTATACTCCTTCACACCCTGTATACGCACCTAAGACACGCGCAAACCGCTTAGACATTCTGAGAATTGATTTTGCTTTTCGATCTGAAACCATACAGCGTTATGACACTGCTAGCTCTGTGTACTTTGAAAAGACGCGCCCTCGCCCCGTCAGCAGCCTGATCTAGGTCAACCACTTGGTATCTTAGGCTGAACGGGAGAGGGTTATACTATTAATCAGAGTTAGGAACTTTGGGGATCTGTTTAATCTTAGGAAAGCTTTATTATTAATATTACAGCGCCTTTTGGTATCGTGGTAAAGTCCAGGGATACAGTCAAACTGGAATATTATAATGTTTGTACTCGGTTTAGTTTTCTGGTAAGTATAGAATTCGATCAAATTAGATTTCATTTTAACCATAATTGTTTCTGAATTTAATTCTTTTAAAACTATTACTAGTTGAAAGTCTATGCACCTAACATTATCTATACTCATATAGACAATGCATCCATATCATCAGCCCATTTTATGTCCCCACTGCTGGGGCACGAGCCTTCCCTATGGATGGATAGGGGGCCTGGTGGTTTATGGCCCGTTCGGGCCATAAACCACCAGGCGAGCCCAATGCAGTGCGGTGGTTGTTAACGACTGCTGATGCAGCCGGGACCAACGGCTTTACGTGCCTTCCGAAGCACGGAGGAGCTCAAGGTGATAAACTTTTGGTCACCCATCCGACGACCGGCCTTTGCGAAAGTTGCTTAACCTCAGCACTCGAAGACTGGGCGCGTTTACCACTGCGCCACGAGTTCCTCTTATGCATTAACATACATTAATAAAGCGTGTTCCCAAAAGTTTAACGTATAGACACTATCTAGTTTTAGGAGACCTCTGCATAAATCACTGTTACATATTATATCACAGAAGAGCAATCTCAATCTACACATAATATTATGAAATGTAACTACATGTGTTTACTTTTGGTGCAATAAACAATTTATCACACTTAATTATAATATCCTCGTATTTAATGGAAGTACTCGTATACCGGAGGGAATTCCATTGTTTGATGAGCAGCGAGAGGCTCCACCTCTTTGTTCGCGTTGGAATGTGCGGAGGCGCCATACTCGCAGCGTGTTGTCATAATCGCGCACTTGCCTTTTACGATAGGCCCTTAAGCACCTGAATAAGGAGACTTCAGAATGTAAGCTTCATACTACCGCTCGAGCAACGCTCTCATACACATTTCGAACGGACACGGAATCTCGTATCAGTCCCATCCGCAGTAGGTATCGGAGGATGAGGGGTGAGGACCATTCAGAGACAAAAAATAACAAAATATGTTTACTTAATATATCAACCTCCTAGTCATAAATATAGGTATATACGATAAAAATGCTTATAACATCTTAGTGTTTAACAAACTTTATGAAGACATAAAATTTATTAATAATAAGAAATTTAAATGTGTATCAACAAAATGGCTATTAGGATATTGCTTTTACAGTATTAGTGAATTTTCGAAACACAAAATGTAGGACTTTCAATTTCAAATTATAATTATGAAATTTGCACGCTGGCACTGGCATGCAAGTTGAATACAATTGTACAAATTTTAAGAATGTAACATCTGAATTTACTGTATTCTGGCAAATTATTTTTTTTATCTTTATCTTTATAGCAACAGTCCAAGCGCGGGGAGATGGGTTCCGGTCTCTTGCCTATGTGTGCGTTGTTGCGCGTCATGAAGCCTAACCTTCTGCATTCTTCTTATTTGGTGCCTAAAGGTTGTACGCAGACAACAGCGACGCGTAACAATACACGCGAATGGGGTGCGTGTAAGTACGGATTAATCCGTGTGCTCGTCCGATGTCGGTACTGTTGTTTTTCATGTTATAAAACCGGCAACTGGGTTTGAGTTAATTCATTTACCGCCGGTACAGAGGTCCAAGGTACATGTGTTGGATGTGGCCAACTGAAAAATGGTATAGACTTTGGTACTAAAGGGGAATACTATTAGGGTGAAAATGAAACCACTAGTAGCTTCCTTGATCTGATGTAGGTAATTAGGTAACAACTTTATTGTCAAAGTATATATGCTATTTATTGAGACACTTCGATAGCGCGATTCAGTCAGAATACAAACCGCGCCATCTAGTAAGAACTATTTGAACTAAACTTTATTGTATTTACATACATGCGTCTTCAACACCAACATTAATAATATAATTAAGTTATATTTGTCACCCAATGTGATGGCAACTATTCTCTCCCTCTCGGTGTTCACAGAAGAATAAAGAGTTGTCATTCAGTAGCCCTGGTATTTATTTTTACTACTATCAGAACCCAGCAATCCAGCAACCTATCAGCCAAACACAGACGCTTCACAACATGTTTGTGCTCGGTTTGGTTGGACGTAGGGCTTGTTTAGGTCCGCCTTGCTTGCAACTACCATCTTTTCTAAATATATCACCATAATATCAATGTTGATGTTGATCAATGTTGTTGGGGATGAGAAGTCCCACGTAACCCATCACCCTGGACCACTGGCGTATTGGCAAGAGCTGGATGAGGGTAATCGCGAATCGTGCTCAGTGACGTGCGCGCGGAGAGGCCTCTGTCCAGCAGTGAACTAGTATAGGCTGATTATGACGATGATGGTCATAAAAATATCCATCTAATTATATCAGAAAAATAAGGCCCTAGCATTAAAAAAAAATGTAGGCTAGTTTTTTTTTTACTTTTCCTGACACAAAAATTGTAATATTTTTAAGAGCGGCCTCTCTGTCGGCTCTTTTGAATGAAACAGGGGCACGTGTAAGCGGTGAAGGCATTGCGGCCTCTCTGTTTCGGCTCCTTTGAATTGAAACTACCGAAAGTGCTTTATTTTCCTTTTTAATCGAAATGTCTATTGGCGTTTTTTTTTAAACTAGCGTCAAAAAAATGTATGGTTTTTTCATAAAAATTGTTTATATATGTTGTTGAATTTATCGTCAAAATATTTGCAGTTGATAAAATGTGACCTTATTATGGATGGACATACTGAAATAAATCAGGTATTAACATCACGTCTGCGGTTTATTTACACCTCCTGTTCCCCGGTATAGAAACCAACTCGTACAGAGTGGCAAGTCATCTTCTTTAAATGCTATTTTCAATCTAGAACAAAGACAACAGACAAAGAACAGAGGAAGAGGCTTTCATTAAGCCACACAGAGTCATCCGTCGAGCTATATGTGTTGGTAAAATGTTGTGTTAACAAAATAGCTGTTATCTGGTGTGTCCAGCTATCAGCGTGACAAACTGGCCAGCGGGGGCCGCCATGATTTGTGGGCGCGGGGCTGTCCGGGCGCCCTCGGCCCACGCGGGGGCTTATCTAGATCGGTTATACTGTATCGCTGGGGATAACCGGGTTTGTTATAACACGTAGAAATCCAGACAACGTTATGCTTACACTGATGAAAGAGAACAAAGGCTGAATCCAAACAATACAACATAAGGATTTCCTTATCGATGTAAGATAGTGGGGCACCAATATTCACCACTGGTTTCTAATAATCCAGTGTTTTTTTTAATATTAAAAGAAGGCAAGGCGAGCAGGCGGGACACCTGATGGAAAGTAATAACCGCCGCCCATGGACACCCGCAAAACCAGAGGAATCGCAGATGCGTTGCCGGCCTTGAGGAGGGAGTAGGAATTGGGAGAGGGGAGGGGTGAGAAATGGGCCTCCGGTATTTTCACTCACCGGATAAAAGACAATAGCAACGAGTGCCATTGTTTTACGCCGATATTCTGTGAGAGGGTGGTATTACGCCGGGCGAGCCGTCTCATTTCGTGCTGCAACGCAGCGTGGCTCTACCACTCAGACTGTGTCACTCATTTAGCACCACCCAGGGGTCACGTGTAGGGTCTCAAGGGTAACCCTACGGACGCAGGTAACTGTAACCCCAATCGCCAAAAATCAATGAAGAATTCATTGAAAATTTACTGAATCACAGATAAGCATAAGCATAAGAAGCAGCTGGTCTGCATTGAATTGTTACTCAAGTCCTTATGACTAAAGGAAAAGAAACGATCACTGGTTCCTGTCATACACTGGTGTTGTTACTATAGTAAGTAAATAGCCTATATACTGTCCCACTGCTGGGCAAAGGCCTCCATCATTGAAATCAAGTCATCACAACAATCGATGTGTAATGGCTTAATCACCACGCTTGTATAATGCGGGTTGGTGATCATACCCAGGGTATGCATCGAAGAATCCGAAACACTGCCCGACCTGGGAACTGAACCCGGGACCTTTGGGTGTCGGGTCGAGCGCTTTGCTACTGTGCCACCGAGGCATTAGGCGTACCCTAGTAGATTAGTCATTGAATTTGGAGAGATATTACTTTTTACCAAGATTCACTACTTACACATCTAGCTTGACTCCCTGCAATGACCGGCCAGCAAATTTAAATCTATCTATTGATGATCAAGTAAACGTATTGCTCTTATTTTTAAAATATTATTTGAGTGCTATTTTTAGAATCGCGAACAGTAGTAAACCTTTTTTTTTGTTTCAATCTGGGCAAATAACTATTCATTGAACTCTTACTTGTTTATTTATCCAATTCGAGAGCTCTGCCTTTGTCTGCAAGTTTTTTTTGCAAGCTCTTGGAACAGATGGTTTACAAAGCTTCGACCGGTGGCGAACGTACCACACAAAAAACAATGTTTAATCACAAAATAAGGAGATTGCAGAAGGTAAGCTTAATTCATACAAATGCGGTCGAGCAACGCACACATACACACACACACCTTTCACGGACACGGGAAGCTCGCAACAGCTCTGCTGTGCTATTCTCTAAGCAAAACAGTGTCGACCTCGACATTGAACTCGCTCATACCTTGCAAACGAATATAGACTTTATTACTATCTGAAAGTAGGTTGAAATTCGTTTGCAAGTTATTAGCGAGTTCGACGCTGTTTTGCTTAGAGAATAGCGCTGCAGCTCTCAACTGATCTGGGTGCCTAGTTGTTTACTATCCGTATTCATTCGATTACGTTTACGAAGACGAAAATTAGTATGGATTTTTGATGTGTAACATCTTTCTGCTCGCTTTCTATATAAGCAATTTGTGGGAGTGATTTCGTGAAATGGGACGGAAGTAGGTGTAACAGTGTAACAGGAAGTCAGGAGCACGTAAGTGCGCGCCATTTTGTAAATTTAAAATCGATATTATGAACTTGACATATTATTATTATATAAATGTGATATGTCAAATGCTTCTAATGCATTTATTTTATAGTTAAAAAACTTAGAGCATGGTTTAATGCTTTAAGTTAAAAAATTATGTTGCTTATTACTAAGGTGAGATGTCAAATGTTACATACACATCATTTGCGACTACTGTAAGGCTCGCTCGTTTTGTTTTCGTTCTCGTAAAGGTAATCGAATGAATTATACAAAACTCACACGATTCCGTGTCCGTGAAAGGTTGTCTATGTGTGTGTGTGTGCGTTGCTTGAGCGCATTTGTAGCTTATTTTCTGCAGTCTCTCTATTTTCTGTTTTAATACACTCGAGAATCAATGGAATACTTTATAGAATGGTTCATTCGACATTGCATGTTTTATAAAGCGAGAGAGCGAGAGGGGTGATGTGAAGTGCGCTTTAAATGTTGTCATTGAGCAGTTCGCTTTGTTATATTGCCGTCTTTGTCACACCTTTCTGTTTTAAGTAGGTGTAAAAGAGATGGGAGTAGTTGTTTAAGCACGTGGTTGATAACAATGGGACCTAGTGGTTTGTTGTCATGGTTTTTTCGATAGTCTGTTTGTTTTGTTTAAAAGGGCGAATAAAGAGAAATATAAATATATATAAAACATTATTATTCGTAATAGTACTTTTAACAAAACTGTTTTCGAACTTGTCAATCTATGCATTAGAAACTCGGCAAGAGAGGTTGCCATCTTTGCATTAGTGTACTTTATAAAATGTAAAATACCTACAAGTTTATTAAGATTCATATTATCATAACACTAGGTATAATGATTTCTTGTTATTATTGTATCTAAAGTTATTTAATTACCCGTATATTTTTGTTATTAACATCTACAACTTTATACGTCTCTTTCATGAGGTTTTTATCTAAAGGCATTTCAACAACCTCCCGTGGAAGTTTCTTATAAGAAGTTACACGTTACGCACGAGCCAGCCACCTGTTTTATGAAGTGAAGCCTTAAACGTGGGTCAGCGAGTCTGTTTTATTTTATGAGTTTTAAAACTTTCATGGTCATACGTTTTTACAAATATGTTTCACAATGTGATAATTTTATTGTGTTTTTTGGAAATACCTACAAACCTACATGTAATATAAGTACGAGTACTTATATATATTTTATTACTACGTACTGTACTACGAGTAGTACATACTTAGAAAATGAAAATGAAAATAAAAAAACTTTATTGCCGTAAACATAAGAAAAGAGAATTAAAAGTAATACCTACAATTATTAATATATTATAACTAATTAATGTTAGGTATGAGTATATATTTTTTATTTAGAAGACATTTCTTCCGCGAGTAGGAAATAATGTATTTCCACATTTTTACACTCAAACATTCAAACAATACTTCCTGAGGTAGTTATTTTTTCTTATAAGATTTAACAAAATAAACAAATGAAACTTAAAATTTAAAGCATAAGTACTTATTATGCGTGGTTTGAAAACGTGGACTATTTTAAAAGCTTTTATCACTCTCCCTTTGACCACGGACCCTGCAAAGGGTTTGAAATGACAGGATTGTTTTGAGCTTAGCAATTTTATTTTATTTAACTTAAATTAAATGTTACCAAACTTTGTTTAACCTAATATAAATTGCTTTTGCTTTTGTTATTTGGTGAGTTAAAGGTAAATACTGCGCACTTCTGTAATTGGGTACAGATATACCTTGTTAGCTGTACATAAATGTATTTTTGTATGTTTTCTATCTGTTGTCTGTAATTGTGTCTTAAATCACTTCATAGTATAAAACAAAGTCGCTTCCCGCTGTCCCTATGTAAGAAAGAAGAAGAAAGAAAGAAGAAACTTTAAAACTACGCAACGGATTTTGATGCCGTTTTTTTTAATAGATAGAGTGATTCAAGAGGAAGGTTTATATGTATAATGCATATAATTGGACCCAATAGGCGGCGCTGCTATAGGGTTCTATAGGATACGGGTGTTCACTCAAGCGGACGAAGTAGCTAGTAAAAAATTAAATAAAATAAACATTAAATTAAATTAATGTGTAAAATAAACGTGGTTTCATTTCAATGTGTAGTCACAAAATAAAGAGGCTGCAGGAGTTAAGCTTTATACCAACGCGGTCGAGCAACGCACACATACAACCTCTCACGGGCGCAAAATCTCGCAACAGCTGCGCTCCGTCTGGTCTGAGATGTTCCGAGATCCCGTGTCCGTGTGAGGGTCTATGTGTGCGTTGCTCGAGCGCGGTATCTATTAAGCTTCCTTCTGTAGTACCTAGGTATAGTGAGTTATATTTGTAATAATTTAAGGTAGATTTTATAATTAATATGATACCTATGTTTATGTTATTTGACACCTAGAACGTGACATTAGTTTATAAACAATATAATATTTCTTTAAGAAATATGATCATATTTTCTTATCTTGTTACCCGACTCTAAGTAAACATGTATTTCTGGAAATTAGGTTAATGAACTTCTCTTTTGTTAAACTACTATTTAAATAAAGAATTTTCTAAAATAAAGTTAGTAAACTCTCAACCATGGTAGTTTGAATTTCGTTCCCGAGAACAAACATCCCGCTTCTCACATCACCAGCTCATGTTGTTCACTGCTAGGGCACATTGGTGGTTGTTAACGACTGCTAATGCAGCCGGGACCAAAGGCTTTACGTGCCGTCGAAGCATGGAGGAGGAGATGATACATTTTTGATCACCCATCCAATGACCGGCCTTTGCGAAAGTTGCTTAACCATTATTAGCAATCGTACACCGGGCGCGTTAACCACTGCGCCATCGAGCTCCTCTGTCTTTTCTCTGCTTACCTTCTGCAGTTTCTTTATTTTGTGGTGTACCTACTGTTCGCTTAAGCTTTAGAAAACAATAGCTTGTAACACTTGTCCCTCTTTGTTTCAGGCGGCGAGGAGCTCCGCCCTGACCCCGGCGTGCGCTTCCTGGTTGAGCCGCGCGATGAGGTGGTGCTGGAGGGGGACAGCGTGATGCTGTCCTGCTCCGCCGCTGCCACGCGCGCCGTCAGACTTAGCTGGCGGTTCAGCAGCGGCGGGCTGCCGACCAGGGAGCAGGCGGTCACCGCCAGCGACCAGCATCGGTAGGCATCTTAGCTCCTATGTATATAGTGACACGTGAAGGAGATGTAGTAGTTTTTAGAGGGTAGGCCCCTCCTTTTGCTGTAGCCTTGTAGAGTTACTCAGGCCTGGGTAGGAAGGCTTTAGAGGAGAACCCCACATAACCATTCACGCCTGTCAGACTCAGAGGTATAATTTATACCAGAGAGAGGGTACATATCATTGTATTTAGAGTATTCGAAGAGCACCTGGCTTGCTTCCATCATTTTATTTGTCATAAATGTCGCCATGACACAATGTTAGTATCACTGTAACGTTCCGACAGTTAGACATAAGTGTCGAGCGTGAAAAGGGGCTAAGAAAGAGGGTAGATTGTTTTTTCTGCTTATAAATATCCACCCGCAGTAACTTCAGTACATCCGAAATATCGGATACCCGTTAATAATGACTCTAATGTAAGAAAATAGTAGCTGTAAATAAGGTAACCAGTTCTACATTGATTGAGATGGGAGGAGATGAGAGGAGAGTTGAGAAATGTTTCTTCCACCTTCGGGCTTTCCATCACTCACCATCAGATGAGTTGCTTTCCCGTTGGTGGTGTAAAGAAATGATCCCAAAAGTGTAACGTTATGTTGCAGGAGGCAGCTGTCAAACGGGTCGCTGGTG